>OU612048.1:0-2500 GCA_914767935.1 Coremacera marginata
TCCCAGCTCGGGGAGGTAGTGACGAAAAATAACAATACAGGACTCATATCCGAGGCCCTGTAATTGGAATGAGTACACTTTAAATCCTTTAACAAGGACCAATTGGAGGGCAAGTCTGGTGCCAGCAGCCGCGGTAATTCCAGCTCCAATAGCGTATATTAAAGTTGTTGCGGTTAAAACGTTCGTAGTTGAATTTGTGCTTCATACGGGTAGTACATCTATATATGTGGTTTGTACATTACCTTATGTATGTAAGCGTATTACCGGTGGAGTTCTAATATGTAATTAGTACATTGTATTTTTTATATATACCTCCTATTTAAACCTGCTTCAGTGCTCTTCATCGAGTGTTGTTGTGGGCCGGTACAATTACTTTGAACAAATTAGAGTGCTTAAAGCAGGCTCAAAATGCCTGAATATTTTGTGCATGGAATAATGAAATAAGACCTCTGTTCTACTTTCATTGGTTTTTAGATCAAGAGGTAATGATTAATAGAAGCAGTTTGGGGGCATTAGTATTACGACGCGAGAGGTGAAATTCTTGGACCGTCGTAAGACTAACTTAAGCGAAAGCATTTGCCAAAGATGTTTTCATTAATCAAGAACGAAAGTTAGAGGTTCGAAGGCGATCAGATACCGCCCTAGTTCTAACCATAAACGATGCCAGCTAGC
This sequence comes from Coremacera marginata, assembly GCA_914767935.1. Classification (NCBI taxonomy): domain Eukaryota; kingdom Metazoa; phylum Arthropoda; class Insecta; order Diptera; family Sciomyzidae; genus Coremacera; species Coremacera marginata. The sequence goes on from OU612048.1 coordinate 673, forward strand.
AATTGGGTGTAGCTACTTCTATGGCTCTCTCAGTCGCTTCCCGGGAAACCAAAGCTTTTGGGCTCCGGGGGAAGTATGGTTGCAAAGCTGAAACTTAAAGGAATTGACGGAAGGGCACCACCAGGAGTGGAGCCTGCGGCTTAATTTGACTCAACACGGGAAAACTTACCAGGTCCGAACATAAGTGTGTAAGACAGATTGATAGCTCTTTCTCGAATCTATGGGTGGTGGTGCATGGCCGTTCTTAGTTCGTGGAGTGATTTGTCTGGTTAATTCCGATAACGAACGAGACTCAAATATATTAAATAGATGCTTTCAGGATTATGGTGTTGAAGTTTAAATAGCCTTCATTCATGAGTGCAGTAAGATGTGCAAGTGTTTGAATGTGTTTATTTAAATGGAGCCGTACCTGTTGGTTTGTCCCATTATAAGGACACTAGCTTCTTAAATGGACAAATTGCGTCTAGCAATAATGAGATTGAGCAATAACAGGTCTGTGATGCCCTTAGATGTCCTGGGCTGCACGCGCGCTACAATGAAAGTATCAACGTGTATTTCCTAGACCGAGAGGTCCGGGTAAACCGCTGAACCACTTTCATGCTTGGGATTGTGAACTGAAACTGTTCACATGAACTTGGAATTCCCAGTAAGTGTGAGTCATTAACTCGCATTGATTAAGTCCCTGCCCTTTGTACACACCGCCCGTCGCTACTACCGATTGAATTATTTAGTGAGGTCTCCGGACATGATCACTGTGACGCCTAGAGTGTTACGGCTGTTTCGTAAAAGTTGACCGAACTTGATTATTTAGAGGAAGTAAAAGTCGTAACAAGGTTTCCGTAGGTGAACCTGCGGAAGGATCATTAACGTGTTTCCAACTGCATAATAATAAAAATTGTTTCTATTAAAATAGTAGTAGACAATAATGAATGATGCTGGGTGTACAACCACCTAAATAATAAATAATAACCCTTGAACATATTGTTGTACTTAAAAATTGCTTTTTTTTAAGTTAATGTTCCTGTAAAATGTTTCTTTTTATTTTTTACTAAAAAAAATTTTTCGAAAAATTTACTTGAACTAAGACATTCGCAACATAATTTGGGTTTAAAAGAAAATAAAAATTATTGAAGGAATTAATATATGCCAGAAATGGTGTATTTTTGATTTCTTTCAATAAAAAAATTGTGACACAAAAAAAAATATACAAAATAAAAAAAATTTCACTCTAAGCGGTGGATCACTCGGCTCATGGGTCGATGAAGAACGCAGCAAACTGTGCGTCATCGTGTGAACTGCAGGACACATGAACATCGACATTTTGAACGCATATCGCAGTCCATGCTGTTATGTACTTTAATTAACTTTATAGTGCTGCTTGGACTACATATGGTTGAGGGTTGTAAGACTATGCTAAAAAAGTTGCTTGATTTAAATTAAAAAAGTTGTCTTTTTAATTTATTTCTTAAGCACATGTCGTATTAATGGATAAATAAATATATTTTATCCATAATACTAAGTGCTAAAGTTATTAAAAGATCCTCCAATATAAAAATATGATTCCGAACTGTGAGAGTGGTGTACTCTCTCTTATTATATGTTATATGGAAAATAATGATATCTAGCATAAAAAAAAAATATTTTTTATTATCTAGGATTATATATTATTTTTATAACTATATAAAAAAAAAAAAAATTCACAACACACACATATTTTAAAAATAATAAAATTGAGAAATACACACACAATGGTGGTGGGAATTATGAATTGGAAAAATTTTTTATAACTAAAAAAGAAAAAAAAAATTAAATTTTTTATACAACCTCA
>OU612048.1:7500-35000 GCA_914767935.1 Coremacera marginata
CATCCTAGAACAAAATATTTTTTTATTAACCACAAAAACGAATTAACTATATTTTAGCTATTGAAAGTACGGTGTGTTGAACAAAAAATGACTAAAAAATTTTTTTCCAAAGAATAGCAAAAATTAAAAATGGCATTTTTAGCAAGCATTCATATAAATATAACATCCTAGAACAAAATATTTTTTTATTAACCACAAAAACGAATTAACTATATTTTAGCTATTGAAAGTACGGTGTGTTGAACAAAAAATGTCTAAAAAATTTTTTTCCAAAAAATAGCAAAAATTAAAAATGGCATTTTTAGCAAGCATTCATATAAATATAACATCCTCGAACAAAATATTTTGTTATTAGGCACAAAACTTAATTAACTATATTTTAGCTATTGAAAGTACGGTGTGTTGAACAAAAAATGTCTAAAAATTTTTTTTCCACAAAATAGCAAAAATTAAAAATGGCATTTTCAGCAAGCATTCATATAAATATAACATCCTCGAACAAAATATTTTTTTATTAGGCACAAAACTTAATTAACTATATTTTAGCTATTGAAAGTACGGTGTGTTGAACAAAAAATGTCTAAAAATTTTTTTTCCACAAAATAGCAAAAATTAAAAATGGCATTTTCAGCAAGCATTCATATAAATATAGCATCCTAGAACAAAATATTTTTTTATTAACCACAAAAACGAATTAACTATATTTTAGCTATTGAAAGTACGGTGTGTTGAACAAAAAATGACTAAAAAATTTTTTTCCAAAAAATAGCAAAAATTAAAAATGGCATTTTTAGCAAGCATTCATATAAATATAACATCCTCGAACAAAATATTTTGTTATTAGGCACAAAACTTAATTAACTATATTTTAGCTATTGAAAGTACGGTGTGTTGAACAAAAAATGTCTAAAAATTTTTTTTCCACAAAATAGCAAAAATTAAAAATGGCATTTTCAGCAAGCATTCATATAAATATAACATCCTCGAACAAAATATTTTTTTATTAGGCACAAAACTTAATTAACTATATTTTAGCTATTGAAAGTACGGTGTGTTGAACAAAAAATGTCTAAAAATTTTTTTTCCACAAAATAGCAAAAATTAAAAATGGCATTTTCAGCAAGCATTCATATAAATATAGCATCCTAGAACAAAATATTTTTTTATTAACCACAAAAACGAATTAACTATATTTTAGCTATTGAAAGTACGGTGTGTTGAACAAAAAATGACTAAAAATTTTTTTTCCACAAAATAGCAAAAATTAAAAATGGCATTTTCAGCAAGCATTCATATAAATATAACATCCTAGAACAAAATATTTTTTTATTAACCACAAAAACGAATTAACTATATTTTAGCTATTGAAAGTACGGTGTGTTGAACAAAAAATGACTAAAAAATTTTTTTCCAAAAAATAGCAAAAATTAAAAATGGCATTTTTAGCAAGCATTCATATAAATATAACATCCTAGAACAAAATATTTTTTTATTAACCACAAAAACGAATTAACTATATTTTAGCTATTGAAAGTACGGTGTGTTGAACAAAAAATGACTAAAAAATTTTTTTCCAAAAAATAGCAAAAATTAAAAATGGCATTTTTAGCAAGCATTCATATAAATATAACATCCTCGAACAAAATATTTTGTTATTAGGCACAAAACTTAATTAACTATATTTTAGCTATTGAAAGTACGGTGTGTTGAACAAAAAATGTCTAAAAATTTTTTTTCCACAAAATAGCAAAAATTAAAAATGGCATTTTCAGCAAGCATTCATATAAATATAACATCCTCGAACAAAATATTTTTTTATTAGGCACAAAACTTAATTAACTATATTTTAGCTATTGAAAGTACGGTGTGTTGAACAAAAAATGTCTAAAAATTTTTTTTCCACAAAATAGCAAAAATTAAAAATGGCATTTTCAGCAAGCATTCATATAAATATAGCATCCTAGAACAAAATATTTTTTTATTAACCACAAAAACGAATTAACTATATTTTAGCTATTGAAAGTACGGTGTGTTGAACAAAAAATGACTAAAAAAATTTTTTCCAAAAAATAGCAAAAATTAAAAATGGCATTTTTAGCAAGCATTCATATAAATATAACATCCTAGAACAAAATATTTTTTTATTAACCACAAAAACGAATTAACTATATTTTAGCTATTGAAAGTACGGTGTGTTGAACAAAAAATGTCTAAAAAATTTTTTTCCACAAAATAGCAAAAACTAAAAATGGCACTTTTAGCAAGCATTCATATAAATATAACATCCTAGAACAAAATATTTTTTTATTGGGCACACAAACGAATTTACTATATTTTAGCTATTGAAAGTACGGTGTGTTGAACAAAAAATGACTAAAAAAATTTTTTCCACAAAATAGCAAAAATTAAAAATGGCATTTTTAGCAAGCATTCATATAAATATAACATCCTCGAACAAAATATTGTTTTATTAGGCACAAAAATTAATTAACTATATTTTAGCTATTGTAAGTAAGGCGTGTTGAACAAAAAATGTCTAAAAAATTATTTTTCCAAAAAATAGCTAAAATTAAAAATGGCATTTTTAGCAAGCATTCATATAAATAAAACACCTTGGAACAAAATATTTTTTATTAGCCACAAAACTTAATTAACTATATTATAGCTATTGAAAGTACGGTGTGTTGAACAAAAAATGTCTAAAAAATTTTTTTCCACAAAATACCAAAAATTTAAAATGGCATTTTTAGCAAGCATTCATATAAATATAACATCCTCCAACAAAGTATTTTTTTATTAGGCACAAAAATTAATTAACTATATTTTTAGCTATTGAAAGTACGGTGTGTTGAACAAAAAATGTCAAAAAATTTTTTTTCCACAAAATAGCAAAAATTAAAAATGGCATTTTTAGCAAGCATTCATATAAATATAACATCTTGGAACAAAATATTTTTTTATTAGGCACAAAAATTAATTAACTATATTTTAGCTATTGAAAGTACGGTGTGTTGAACAAAAAATGTCTAAAAATTTTTTTCCACAAAATAGCAAAAATTAAAAATGGCATTTTTAGCAAGCATTCATATAAATATAACATCCTAGAACAAAATATTTTTTTATTAGACACAAAACTTAATTAACTATATTTTAGCTATTGAAAGTACGGTGTGTTGAACAAAAAATGTCTAAAAATTTTTTTTCCACAAAATAGCAAAAATTATAAATGGCATTTTTAGCAAGCATTCATAAAAATATAACATCCTAGAACAAAATATTTTTTTATTAACCACAAAAACGAATTAACAATATTTTAGCTATTGAAAGCACGGTGTGTTGAACAAAAAATGTCTAAAAAAATTTTTTCCACAAAATAGCAAAAATTAAAAATGGCATTTTTAGCAAGCATTCATATAAATATAACATCATGGAACAAAATATTTTTTTATTAGGCCCAAAACTTAATAAACTATATTTTAGCTACTGAAAGTACGGTGTGTTGAACAAAAAATGTCTAAAAAATTTTTTTTTCAAAAAATAGCAAAAATTAAAAATGGCATTTTTAGCAAGCATTCATATAAATATAACATCTTGGAACAAAATATTTTTTTATTAGGCACAAAAATTAATTAACTATATTTTAGCTATTGAAAGTACGGTGTGTTGAACAAAAAATGTCTAAAAATTTTTTTCCACAAAATAGCAAAAATTAAAAATGGCATTTTTAGCAAGCATTCATATAAATATAACATCCTAGAACAAAATATTTTTTTATTAGACACAAAACTTAATTAACTATATTTTAGCTATTGAAAGTACGGTGTGTTGAACAAAAAATGTCTAAAAATTTTTTTTCCACAAAATAGCAAAAATTATAAATGGCATTTTTAGCAAGCATTCATAAAAATATAACATCCTAGAACAAAATATTTTTTTATTAACCACAAAAACGAATTAACAATATTTTAGCTATTGAAAGCACGGTGTGTTGAACAAAAAATGTCTAAAAAAATTTTTTCCACAAAATAGCAAAAATTAAAAATGGCATTTTTAGCAAGCATTCATATAAATATAACATCTTGGAACAAAATATTTTTTTATTAGGCACAAGACTTAATTAACTATATTTTAGCTATTGAAAGTACGGTGTGTTGAACAAAAAATGTCTAAAAAATTGTTTTTCCAAAAAATAGCAAAAATTAAAAATAGCATTTTTAGTAATCATTCATATAAATATAACATCCTAGAACAAAATATATTTTTATTGGGCACGAGAACGAATTAACTATATTTTAGCTATTGAAAGTACGGTGTGTTGAACAAAAAATGTCTAAAAAAATTTTTTCCACAAAATAGCAAAAATTAAAAATGGCATTTTTAGCAAGCATTCATATAAATAAAACATCTTGGAACAAAATATTTTTTTATTAGGCACAAAACTTAATTAACTATATTTTAGCTATTGAAAGTACGGTGTGTTGAACAAAAAATGTCTAAAAAAATTTTTTCCACAAAATAGCAAAAATTAAAAATGGCATTTTTAGCAAGCATTCATATAAATAAAACATCTTGGAACAAAATATTTTTTTATTAGGCACAAAACTTAATTAACTATATTTTAGCTATTGAAAGTACGGTGTGTTGAACAAAAAATGTCTAAAAAATTGTTTTTCCAAAAAATAGCAAAAATTAAAAATGGCATTTTTAGTAATCATTCATATAAATATAACATCCTAGAACAAAATATATTTTTATTGGGCACGAAAACGAATTAACTATATTTTTGCTATTGAAAGTACGGTGTGTTGAACAAAAAATGTCTAAAAAAATTTTTTCCACAAAATAGCAAAAATTAAAAATGGCATTTTTAGCAAGCATTCATATAAATAAAACATCTTGGAACAAAATATTTTTTTATTAGGCACAAAACTTAATTAACTATATTTTAGCTATTGAAAGTACGGTGTGTTGAACAAAAAATGTCTAAAAATTTTTTTTCCACAAAATAGCAAAAATTAAAAATGGCATTTTTAGCAAGCATTCATATAAATATAACATCTTCGAACAAAATATTTTTTTATTAGGCACAAAAACGAATTTACTATATTTTAGCTATTGAAAGTAAGGCGTGTTGAACAAAAAATGTCTAAAAAATTATTTTTCCAAAAAATAGCTAAAATTAAAAATGGCATTTTTAGCAAGCATTCATATAAATAAAACACCTTGGAACAAAATATTTTTTATTAGCCACAAAACTTAATTAACTATATTATAGCTATTGAAAGTACGGTGTGTTGAACAAAAAATGTCTAAAAAATTTTTTTCCACAAAATACCAAAAATTTAAAATGGCATTTTTAGCAAGCATTCATATAAATATAACATCCTCCAACAAAGTATTTTTTTATTAGGCACAAAAATTAATTAACTATATTTTTAGCTATTGAAAGTACGGTGTGTTGAACAAAAAATGTCAAAACATTTTTTTTCCACAAAATAGCAAAAATTAAAAATGGCATTTTTAGCAAGCATTCATATAAATATAACATCATGGAACAAAATATTTTTTTATTAGGCACAACACTTAATTAACTATATTTTAGCTATTGAAAGTACGGTGTGTTGAACAAAAAATGTCTTAAAAATTTTTTTCCACAAAATAGCAAAAAATTAAAAATGGCATTTTTAGCAAGCATTCATACAAATATAACATCCTCGAACAAAATATTTTTTTATGAGGCACAAAAATTAATTAACTATATTTTAGCTATTGAAAGTACGGTGTGTTGAAAAAAAATGTCTAAAAAATTTTTTTTCCAAAAAATAGCAAAAATTAAAAATGGCATTTTTAGCAAGCATTCATATAAATATAACATCCTCGAACACAATATTTTTTTATTAGGCACAAGACTTAATTAACTATATTTTAGCTATTGAAAGTACGGTGTGTTGAACAAAAAATGTCTAAAAAATTTTTTTCCACAAAATACCAAAAACTAAAAATGTCACTTTTAGCAAGCATTTATATAAATATAACATCCTGGAACAAAATATTTTTTTATTAGGCACAAAAACGAATTAACTATATTTTAGTTTTCGAAAAAGTACGGTGTGTTGTAAAATTCTAAAAAATGTTATTTCCATAAACTATCTAAAATAAAAAATGGCATTTTTAGCAAGCATTCATATAAATATAACATCCTGGAACAAAATATTTTCTTATTAGGCACAAAAACGAATTAACTATATTTTAGCTTTCGAAAAAGAACGGTGTGTGTTAAAAATGTCTACAATTTTTTTTTTCCCCAAAATTGTTAAAATTAAAAATGGCATTTTTAGCAAGCATTCATATAAATATAATATCCTGGACCAAAATATTTTTTTATTAGGCACAAAATCGAATTAACTATATTTTAGCTATTGGAAGTACGGTGTGTTGAAAAAAAAATGTCTAATAAAGTTTTTTCCAAAAACTAACTAAAATTATAAATGGCATTTTTGGCAAGCATGTATATAAATATAACATTCTGGAACAAAATATTTTTTTATTAGGCACAAAAATTAATTAACTGATTTTCTCATTAAAATGATAAGCTTATGTCAACATTTTTTGGCCAAAATTTTTTTCCCCGTAGATTGATGCCGTTGCTATATTATTGAAGAGCGTAGAAAATTATGTTTCAATTGAAACGAAAAAAAGCGTTGTTTTTGTTTATTTGCATGCAAATTTAATTTTCGAATACTTTTCTGAACTTATTTTATCGCTTGCTAATTCAACATCTGTATCTTATTTCCATTCCTATTTAAGTCAATATTTTTTTGAAGCGAAGCTTTTTACTCCTCGTTTTGTGATTTGCTTGGAGTGAAATCTGAAAAATTTTCGACAGATTTTTTCTTGGAAATTTGATGTTTCTTTGTTGCTAGTGCTTATTACAACAAGAAAATTTAATACTTTAATATTAAATAATAAAAATATTTGTTGGTCTGCCCGTGGGGATCGAACACACGTCCTCTTACACGAGAGTCCAATGCACTATCCACTAGGCCACAAAGACTTATTAGAAAGTGGTGTTCATTCAATCCTAATTATAACAAAAGCTATGCTGCAGTAAATCGTCACCATCTATCAATAGATAGAGGATTGTGTATTTGCTATGCTACAACTATCAAAAATTTGCTTTTATTTGCCACAAGGTGTCTCCAGCTTCGGTTTGTTTGTATTGCGAATGCGTTTATGGTGCTGTTGGCATAGAGTGTAAATTATTATCTAGAGATTGCATCAACTCTGCTAAATCTCTGGCATGTGTTAACCGAGTTATTTCACTTAAAAACATGAAGCAAAAAACTCTGTTAACCTCTGTTAACACATGCCAGAGATTTAGCAGAGTTGATGCAATCTCTAGATAATAATTTATACTCTATGCTGTTGGTACGAAGAAAATTAGCAATGCCCACAAGTGCATAGAGTATAAATTATTATCTAGAGATTGCATCAACTCTGCTAAATGTGCGGCAGGTGTTAACAGAGGTTAACAGAGTTTTTTTTTTCTTCATGTTTTTAAGTGAAATAACTCTGAAATAATAATTTACACTCTATGACAAGTGCGTTGACAAGTGCGTTTTTAAGTGTCAAAAAAATAGATATCAATAAATATGGAATCAACAAACGCATGCATGAGTCAGTGCAGCCAAGTTCACAACCATGTGTGGAGAGTTAAAATGGAGAGTCGCTGGCATTATATGCCCGTATATGTAATTGGAGTGGAAATTTGACATTCGACAATAAAAAATAAGCAGTAAATATGTTTTCTGTATATATGTAATTTATTTTATGTTATTTTAAATTTTTGAATTTAAAAGATAATTTATTAAAAAGAAAAAAATTATTAAGCTATCAAATCTATGTAACTGCGAAAAAGCTTCGCTTCTCTCGTGTGTCCAACGACGCACCTGTATTTTGGTATTCTTTTTATTCTGTACTTGTTAAGGACTTATGTAAATATTTAATATTTCGTAAATTAATTTAATTAAAAAATAAAAGTTTTTAATTAAAAATTAATTTCAGATGTGTCTATATTAAATTAACCGGCATTAAATGAAAAAATCGTAAAAAAGTAGAATTTCGGAACCTTCACTCAATGGTCTATAACTTCATTATTCTACCATGAATTTTCCAGCAGTGCGTTTTTTGAAGCGAAGCTTTTTACTCCTCGTTCTGTGATTTGCTTAGAGTGAAATCTGAAAAATTTTCGACAGATTTTTTCTTGGAATTTTGATGGTTTCTTTGTTGCTAGCGCGTATTACAACAAGAAAATTTAATACTTTAATAATAAATATTAAAAATATGTTTTGGTTCCCGTGTGGATCGAACCCGTGTCCTCTTGAGTGATAGCCCAGCACACTAACCACTAGGCCACAAAGACTTTTGAGAAACGATTGTTAATTTAATCTTAGTTATAACAGAGCTATGCTGCCACAAGGTGTCTGCAGCATCGGTGTGTTTGTATTGTGAATGCGTTTGTGGTGTTGTTGGCATAGAGTATAAATTATTATCTAGAGATTGCATCAACTCTGCTAAATCTCTGGCATGTGTTAACAGAGGTTAACGGAGTTTTTTTTCTTCATGTTTTTAAGTGAAATAACTCTGTTAACACATGCCAGAATTTTAGCAGAGTTGATGCAATCTCTAAATTATAATTTACACTCTATGTACGCTGTTGAAGGAAAAAATTTGTTCAGTGCAGTCAAGTTCACAACCATGTGTGGAAGTTAAAATTAAGTTATTAAAAAGAAAAAATCATTAAGCTATCAAATCTATGTAACTGAGAAAAAGCTTCGCTTCTCTCGTGTGTCCAACGACGCACCAGTGTTTTTTTCTTCAAAGAACTATCTTTACGTAAAAAATGATTAACTGAGATTTTTTTTGAGATTTCGATATTTTTTTAGATTTAGATTAAAAAAAAAAAATCGCCGAATTTCTTCTAATTCCGTCAAGTTTACTGAGCCAAATGACAAAGTTTGTTCTAAGCATTTGTTGGTAATTTAAATGTTTTGATTTCATTTTTTTTTTAAATATGTTAATTCGTTTTCGAGATAGGTTGCTATTTATGACACTACATCCTGGAAAAAGGGGAAATTTCAAAAAATCTTATCTCAAAAACCTATCCGTCGAAAATTTTTTTAATGTGATATTCGTGTTTAGAAGGCCAAAGTCCATAAGAAAAAATTAGTGGCATGTGGATCACAAAATGGGTGGCGCCTAGTGTAATTGAAAAGGGTCTTAAATTAGGTGTGAATTGAAACCAGAAAACCCGTTATTTTTATCCCATCTTGCTTCGTTCAAGAATTATAGAGTTTTTAAATTTTACCTACCATGGCATGGTTTTGGAAACTTTTTTTTTTTAAATCGACTACAAAATCACTACAAAGAAAAAAATAATTTTAAAATAACATTTTCTTTTAATTTCTTGGTGATTTTTGATAATTTATTTAAGCATATGATTATATTGGAAAACTTATAATTTTAGTTTGTTTCTTATTTGTTTTATTATCATAAATATATTAATTTCCTTATGAATATAAAGCTTTAGGACTTTTAATCAGAAGTGTCTACTTCAAAGCTTTTGTATTCATAAAGAAATTAATATATAAAAAAAAAAAACGAAATGGCCATTTCCGTCCTTGAAAGGACTTTGGCCGAGCTTCTTATGATCAATTGTGTTGTGTGTGATGTGAAAATGTTTTCACAGAAATGATCGAGAACTTGACCTACATGTTTTACACCGACTCCGAACGGCTTATGTTCTCAAGAAGCTTTTCATGGCAGTTTTTACTCTCTGAGGTTTGCCATTGTCTGCAGAGAGGTGACGGCCGAACAGACAAATTAATTTGATTGCAAAAATTTCAGATGGAGGATTCGAACCTGGGTTCTCTGGCGTAAGAGTCACACACTGTACCCACTACGCCACGGCCGCCAAAGAAATTAATATATTTATGATAAAATTAAAATAATATATTTTCCAATATAATAACATATTTAACCCTAACCCTCCGGGAGGGGGTCACCGGTGACCCATTTTACCTTTGAAGTCAAATATCTCCGAAGAAAATTTTTTTTCAGTGATCAAATTTTAGGATAGCTATCAAGAGCATATTTTAAAGCGTTTTTCGCTGGATTTAGGCTACTTACGTTTTTGGACTCCGGGCTGGAGTGCGCCAAAGTCCAATACCCCTCACCCTCCGGGAGCGGGTCACCGGTGACCCGCAATGGCCACCATAAATTTTATATGAAAATAATAAATAAGAACACAGTTTTTATTTCTATTTTGTATTTTTTTTTTTATATTTTATTATTAAATATAGAAAATTATAGGTTGTAATAAAAAAAGAGGTATAGTTGAAATTTTTTTATGGAAATTCAAGAATTTGGACCAAAATTAAAAATTGGCTGGTGGCCCGCTAATAGAATGCCACACAAATTCAACAATTTGGGCCAGTTCAGAGCGGTGGCAAGCTCTTGGTATGGGTGGCACACATTGTGCGTTTGCAATTTGAGCATTTTGTACGACCTTTCCGGTCCGATTTCGGATCATTGAAAATGCAAATATAGCAACGACCCTTCGCAACTTTACGACCATCTTTTGTTTTCATCTCAGGCTCTGGTGCTGCTGGTCCAACTACAGGAACGTTTTCGGCAACTGGAACTGGAACTGTAGGAACAAATTGTATAGTTATTCCGAGCATAAGCTCAAGAGCAGCTCTATAATTAATTTTTCTTATAACCATTTGATCATTTGCTCTCTTTTCCATGTTAGCTGTTGCCAAATCTTTTCCAAGCTGAGTCAAGAAATAGCGTCTAGAAGATCGCCTTTTAGACTTCTCCGGATTCAGTTTACTGAAAACACAAAATGCTGCTAATGCAGCTACATCTAACATATTGAAAAATAAAGCCAACGGCCAACGATTTGTTTTGCGTTTCGTTGTGTACTTGGAGAGCATCTGATCCATAACGTCAACACCACCTTTTGTCTTGTTGTAATAGTGGTTCATTTCTTCTTTTCCATTTTCATTAGTCACACGAGTGTAGTGCATGGTCGAAAGCAAATAAACTGATTTATTTTTCTTTGTGACAACGGACAAAAGAGTAGTGTCTTTGCTAAATGCATATCGATGTGTTCCAATATCATCGGTACGGTTAGGCTTTAATTCTCTGGGAATATACGGCTTATTCGAACGAAGGGTTCCAACGATACTCATGCCTCGGGTTTTTAACTGGTTGGCCAACGGTAACGACGTAAAGAAATTATCCGTTGTTACGTTCAACCCTGACTGTTTGTATGCATTTACTAACTTCAGAACTATGTTTTGCCCAACGTTAGTTTGTCTCTCAGTACCAGGTTGACGACCCAAATAAATAGTTCCAAAAAGTGGATATACATCAGCTGTGTTGCATACCCAGAAAATCTTGATCCCATATTTGGCTGGTTTTGATGGGATGTACTGAATAAAACCTGCCCGACCTCTGAACGGGAACAACTGCTCATCAATAGTGACGTTCGCGTCTGGATAATAGTTTTCTTTAAAATTTTTCATAAGCATTTCCCAAACGTCACTTATTGGGGCAGCTTTATCACTTTCTTTTCTAGTCGCTCTGGTATATGCATTGTCGAAACGGATGACACGCAGAATCTGTTGAAATTCTGCTGCACCTGTTGCACCTGAAGATTCACCTCTAGCCGCAGCAGAATCTGAACATTCACCAGAATGTTCCACATCCATTTCACGTCTACCACGTTTCGGCATTTTATTGAAGAATAAAATTATTTTATGTGCACGAACCACAAATCATCAACTGCTTATGCTAAAAGCATAACATGAACCGACATGCACGCACTAAATTCAAAAAACAAGAATAAGAATGGAGAGAGAGAATAAAAACATCCACGCACTTCAGGGGGTCACCGGTGACCCCCTCCCGGAGTCTATGAGGTAAAATGTTTGCCGGAGGGTTAGAGTTAAATAAATTACCAGATATGACCAGGAAATTAAAAGAAAAAGTTATTTTAAAATTATTTTTTACTTTGCAGAGATTTTGCCGTCAGTTTTTTTTTTTTGTGAATGCGTTTGTGTTGTTGGTGATATATGCTTTTGTTTTGTTTTTGTATAGTGCGAAGGGAAAATTAACAATTGCCCACAAGTGCGTTGAAATAACAATGACTGTGACATGAAATAAAATAATAATAAAATGCTATTTAATTAACTGGAGGGAATATTAACGTGTGTTTTTTTAATTTACTTTATATCGTTTTAAAGTTTTGAATTTGAGTGTTTTTTTATTACAAAAAAAAAACCATTAAATAATCAAATCTATGAAACTGTGAAAAAGCTTAGCTTCTCTCGTGTGTCCAACGACGCACCTGTGTTTTGTCTGAAGCAAAGCTTTTTATGCCTCGTTCTATGATTTGCTTAAGTGAAATCTCAATAATGACACTTTTTCTTTTCTGAACCGAACAGAACAGCGTTTTTCTTAGAAATTTATGTTTCTTTGTTCTTTGCGTCTATTTTAACAAGTAAATGTATTTTTAATTTATTGAAAATATTTCTTCGATCCTCCGCATGGAATTGAACCCGCATCGTTGTGATTAGGAGTTCAATACTCTATCTACTGATCCAAATGCCTCTATCAAGTATGTATTACTAAATCTATGTTGCAGTAGCTCACAATAATCTCTTAATAGATAGAGGATTGTCTTTTGGATGTTTTACATATTAATACATTTCACATAAATGTTTCACTTGTTACTACTTGCTACAAAATGTCACCAGCAACGGTGTTTTAGTAAACTACAACTAAAGCTGTGTTGCAGCTACTTGCTACATACAAGATGCCATCAGCACCGGCAAAAATTAACAATTGCCCACAAGTGCGTTGAAATAACAATGAATGTAGCACGTTATAAAATATATAAAATAATAATGAAATAATTTACTTTAGTTATTTTAAATTTTTTAATTTAAAATATATTTTATTAAAAAAAACCACTAAATTATTAAATCTATGAAACTTCAAAAAAACTTCGCTTCTCTCGTGTGTCCAACGACGCACCTGCGCTATTTTCTGATTCGATGCGCCTCATTTTTTATTTTTGATTGTACATATCTGTGAACCGCGATGTAGGTACATCAAAAATCTTAAAATACAGTACACATACAATCTAGAATCGAAATTGAGGCGCCACGAAATTTATCGTACACCTATGGTGTAGTGTACATTTTCACTTAGAACTGAATATAGAAACAAGAAAAAAAAAAATTGTCTATACCTCAAAAAAATTACTTCGCTCTTTTATATACTCTATTTCTTATATTTATGGCTGCTCGAAAATGCTGTTTTAACTTATTTATTTATCTGGCCTTACAGTTCCTTCAAAAGTTAAATCAATAAACTTTACACTTATACAATTGGTGAACGAATTATCAAAGACTCTAAAAAATTCACAGGCTTCGTAAATGTCAAGCGAAAATCGACTGGTTACTCAACAACCAAGTTTAAGGGAAATGTTACTTTTTCTATCCCTCAGAACATATGTAATCTTTTTGCAGATCACTATGAAGAGGTATTCTGTACACCTTCAACCCAAAAGCAAACTCCATCATTGATTTCCAACATATAACCATTGGGTAGCGCAGTCAATCTAACGCAGAGTGACATAGTAAATTCTATTAAGGAATTAGATACTAACAAGTCTTCTGGTCCAGACCTGTTACAACCAAATTTTCTTATTCAATGCTCAGACCAGTTAGTTATGCCCTTTTACTTAATTTTTAATAAATCCTTGCAAACAGGTATTGTTACTTCTTTATGGAAATCTTCTCATCTTACGCCAATTTATAAGAACGGCGACAAGAGAGATGTTGCAAATTATAGGGACGTTGCAATACTATAGGCCATTCCCAAACTATTTGACAAAATTATATGTTCCAAACTTACAGACCTAATTAATCCACGATTAAATATCCAACAACATGGATTCCGTAAAGGAAGATCAACCACTAGAAATCTTACAACAATGACCTATAAAGATCTGATTAAACTGGAAAAAAGGCATCAGATAGATGCAGTCTGTACTGATTTTAGCAAAGCCTTTGATAGCGTCGATCATAAAATCTTGAATATAAATCTTAAAAAATTCGGTATATCAGGTTCCTTGCTGAAGTGGCTCAAGTCCTATCTGTATGAAAGATCCAATATGTAAAATTGCAGGGTATTCTATCTTAAAAGATTGTTGCTTCGTCGGACGTACCACAAGGTAGCCACCTTGGACCATTTCTCTTCAACATATTTATAGCAGATGTATGAGAAGCTTTGAATGACATTCCACATCTCCTATATGTAGATAACCTTAAAATGTGCTATGTCATTAAATTAGATGAGGATTCAGTAGTCTTTCAGAATAATTTTTTATCTCTGTAGCATTGGTGTAGTCATAATAACCTTTCCCTAAATGTAAATAAATGCTACGTTATAAGTTTTTCCCGTAAAAACGAAATAGCTCTTAGCAGTTATGTGCTTACTGGGGTCGTTCTCAACAGAGTTAACCACATTGCAGATCTTGGGGTTATCCTAGATAGCAGGCTGTGCCTTAACCTTCACATAGATCATATTATATCCAGGGCAAATAAACTGCTTGGATTCATAAAAAGACGTGCAAAAGAATTCAAAAATATATGGGTAACAAAAACACTTACTGCACGTTAGTGCGCCCAATTTTTGAATATTGTTGCATAGTGTGGAATCCAGCATTTGAAGTGCACAAAAAAAGACTAGAATCTATTCAAAAACAATTTCAGCTCTTTGCTTTAAGAGATTGTTATGATCCATGAGATTATAGAAACTTACCTTCGTATGAACACAGACTGAAAGTCCTTAATACGATGCCGCTTTCATAAAGGAGAACATTACTTTGTTCATGCTTTACATTCGATGTCATAACTGGTAAAATCGATAGCGAATATATCTCCAGCAGCATTTTTCTTAATGAGCCAATAAGGAGAAATAGGTATACAATATTTTTGAGTGAATCTCAGCACCATACTATCTATGCATACAACTAACACTTAAATAGTTGTTGTAGGATATTCAATGGCACAAGCGAACACTACTCACCATCAATTTCAAAATCCGTGTTCAGACGCTCCCTTTGTAAACACCTTTTCCCATCCTAATATTTCCTCTTATTACTCACCATTCATGTTTAAACGAACTTTTTCCAATGCCCATATTTCTTGAAAATACCCTCTTATCTCTGACTCCCACTCCCACGTCCGCTTTAAGTCTTCATTATTAGTATAATTTAAAATGATTATAAATTATACAATAATTTATTATTAATATAATTATAAGACCTCTCTCTTTTCCGCATTTTTTTTTTTGTCTTTGGTTTTTGACATGTTTTATAAAAAATGTCAGTGATGCGGGCGGAACACTCCCGCAACGAATAAAATATCTTCAATCACCAAAAACAAGGAACGGAGAATAAAGAAGAAAAAATAAATAAAATAAATATACATGTTAGAATAAATAAACTTTGTCTTCGTTGGCTAAATAAATAAACAAATATAATTGATGTAGTACTTAAAACTTGAGACAATTTTAATTTACTAAATTTGTTCCTTTCTTTAATATCAATAGCTGCACTGTTATTTTACATTATGTTCAATATTTTAAACTCTTTATTTGTGTATCTTTTGTTGTTTCTTATATTATTATTTAAACTTATTAGGTATCTTTTTATTTTTTTAATAACTTATATTTTCATATACAGTAACATTTTATTAAAAAGCTTATTGTTTTGACTTCATTAAGTACGAGTATATACATTAAGGTGATTCAAGAAAGTCGACTATTTTAATCAAAATGCCCTGTGAAATATGTTCAGGGAGGTGAGAGAGATGCCTGTAAAAACAGTAACTCTTAATATTTATATTTAGAGCTCGCGTATCGCGATTTTCTATTTTTCATATACATAAATTACATTAACTTCTTATTCTTAGATTTTAAAAACCAATTGACGGATTTAAATAACTGAAACATCTAATATACCATATAAAAATCTCGTGTTACAATGCTTGTGGCCGAACTCATCCAAAACGGCTCGACCGATTTTGATGATTTTTTTTTTTTGAAGCGAAGCTTTTTACTCCTCGTTCTGTGATTTGTTTGGAGTGAAATCTGAAAAATTTTCGACAGATTTTTTCTTGAAAAATTGATGGCTTCTTTGTTGCTAGCGCTTATTACAACAAGAAAATTTAATACTTTAATATTAAATACTAAAAATATTTGTTGGCCCGCCCGTGGGGATCGAGCCCGTGTCCTCTTGAATGAGAGCCCAATACACAATCCACCAGGCCACAAAGACTTATTAGAAACAGTTGTGAATTCAATATAAATTATAACAGAAGCTATGCTGCAGTAGATCGTCACCATCTATCAATAGATAGAGGATTGTGTATTTGCTATGCTAAACCAACAAAAATTTGCTTTTATTTGCCACAAGGTGTCTCCAGCATCGGTGTTTTTGTATTGTGAATGCGTTTGTGGTGTTATTGGTACGAGGAAAATTAGCAATGCCCACAAGTGCGTTGACAAGTGCGTTTTTAAGCATAGAGTGTAAATTATTATCTAGAGATTGCATCAACTCTGCTTAATATCTGGCATGTTTTAACAGAGTTATTTCACTTAAAAACATGAAGAAAAAAACTCTGTTAACCTCTGTTAACACATGCCAGAGATTTAGCAGAGTTGATGCAATCTCTAAATAATAATTTATACTCTATATTTAAAGTGCCAAAGAACTAGATGATATCAATAAATATGGAATTGCATACGAATGCATGACATCGGCAAGGTATCTAAAATGTTTGTTAAATTTTGTTTCGTGTGCGTTCTTTAATATATATTTTTGAAGCGTAGCTTTTTACTCTTCGTTCTGTGATTCGCTTGGAGTGAAATCTTCCACAGATTTTTTCGCTAGGTAGTACGCTGTTGAAGGAAAAAATTTGTTCAGTGCAGCCAAGTTCACAACCATGTGTGGAGAGTTAAAATGGAGAGTCGCTGGCATTATATGCCCGTATATGTAGTTGGCGTAGAAATTTGACATTCAACAATAAAAAAGTAAGCAGTAAATATGTTTTTTGTATACTCGTATATAGAATTTATGTTGTTATTTTAAATTTTTGAATTTAAAAGTTTATTTATTAAAAAGAAAAAATTATTAAGCTATCAAAACTATGTAACTGCGAAAAAGCTTCGCTTCTCTCGTGTGTCCAACGACTCGCCTGTGTTTTTTTTTTGTATATTTTGTAGGTATGAGAATAGGTTGTAAAGTACTTTTTACCTTCCAATGCAAAACGGGCGTGGCTTCACCCATACAAGTCACATTTTCGATACAGAATAGCTACATATAGCAGTAGAAGTCACAGAACATTGAAATTCAGAATAGAGTTACCACTTGGTGATGTCCTTTTAAAGGAAAACTTGGACGGCCATTGGACAAGGGAGTGTGGCTCCGCCCATACCAGCCAAATTTTTAATATCGACAGTCATGTTGCAAAGGAATGCATTAATTTTTTTGGAGTTCACTCCTTTAGAATCGATTTTATATAGCGATTGAAATCAAGTGTTGAACAAAAACTCAAGAGTTACGTTTTCTGTCATTCTTCTAGTGACAGTTGTGGTGCTCGGCTTTCAGCCGCGCGACTATGCGCACAGCAGCAAAAAATTGTGTGTGTTTAAATATGTGCGCATATGCATCACACAGTGGTCCAAAAGGTGTGTTTATTGACATTTGGCGGTAAAAAACCTCTAACTTCTAAGCGAATGAACATTTTTTTAGCAATTTTCGGCATATGAAAGAAAAAACTTAGTCCTTTAATTTGAAGTATCAAAATAGTTTCTAAAATTTCGCTTGCAATATTTTTTTTGGGGGGGAAATTGATTTTTTGAAAATTTTTAAATATGTTATGCCGTGCAACGCATTGTAGACGTGGTTCACATCCGATATGAATCATTTTAAAAGATATTCTTTCTTTTGTAGAGGAAAATGTGTTTGCCAAGTTTTAAGGCAATATTTCAAAAACTGTGGCATTCATGAAGCTTTAACCATAAAGATGACTCCACTTTGTATGGGAAGTAGACTGGTAAATATATAGCAATTTTTTTTTTGCAACTTCACGATAAAATATGTACTTGCCTTTTGTATGAGAAATTGATATAATTTCTGCAATTTTCGCTTCTTATTTTAATCTGGTTTTTTGGAATTTTTCAAAAGTAAACAATTTTTACATATAAAGGTTTTATTTTTGTATTGAATGTTTTATTGAATTGTTTTAACAATGTATATGTATTAATATCTAAGTATTTATGAATTGTTTGATGGATCAATTTTCATCAAAAAATTCATCGTTCATGGTTGAACAATTAAATCTCTTGCTTCTTTACTTAAGGGCCTATGTGTAATTATCTTTGAATTTCTGAAACTAGATATAAATGGATCAGATGATATCATAAGCATTCGAAATAAGTCCTCATTTGTTTATTGCCTTAAAAACTTTCGGGTGTTATGTTCGATATAGAACCTAAAATCCTTATTTCTTTTCTCTTGCGCTTATTCAGATAGCTTTTCAATAGGTAGGATATGATAGTTTATGATTTATTCGCCGTGCATTAAACCTTATGCAGTGTTGGAGACATGGCACGCCAAGGAAATAATTTACTATATAATTCTGCTGTTTCCTTTACGTACTGTCCAAAATGCTCTGCTCGTATATGCTCATTGCAGCTAATATCCTGTAAATTCCAATGATTATTGATGCAGTGTGGGGGGGGCGGGGATCAGCAAAAAATCTCCTGGCTGTGTTGCCATCGTTGCTGCTGCCAGTTCCAAGCTTCGGCGTGTCAAGAATGAGTCCCACTTTGCGAAACTAAGCTTGAATTTGTTTTTTTTTCTTCCCGCATAGTTTTGCATGCAGAGTTTTTAATCGTGTCCTTTCCACCAAAATCAAAGTCATACGAGACTTTCAAAAAATGTTGAAATGTATATCCCAGTTTTGGGCACACATCAGTTGAAGGTTTGCTCAATTTCCTTCCATAAGCGCTGCAAGTAATGCATGACCGAGTGTATTTCGTGTCAGTTAATACATGCGTTACCTTACCATCGACCATTGTGAGAACAATTTATGGTGAATGGTGATATTTTTCCCGTTCAAAATGAAGACGCAATTTCCCAAAGTGTCTGTTTGCGTATTAATGGCCGCTACTTCTTCCTGAATGATTTCCGCAGTTTCCTTGTGAAAGGCGAAGGACTCGGACTTTTCCATATATTCGCCGTCTGCCTGTTCGTATTTGTTGCTTTGGAAGTTGATGGTTTTTCTTATAGGCTCCTTCAGTAGTAATGCAGTCAACCACCCGAAGGGGTACTAAAGACAATAAACATATGCGCGTCGCTTACGCCTTCTTCAAGAGTTTGCTTGTACGCTTTTTGTGCCTATGAGCCATCGCAGCCCCATTTAGAAACCAGCTGTATGTTTTCACTCTTCTGGCAGTATTTGCTCAGCAGTATGGTCCAACAAAGATTGTAATTTAACCTCAGCTGATGTTTCTGTTTTATTTCCTTCTTCCATTTGAGACATGCAGCGGTCTTTCGCAGTTACGATGGTTCTGTAATTTGGGTAGCAGTGTACACCGAAGTCCATTGTGGAACTTCTCACATCTTCATTGCTGTTTTGTCATTTTAGTATTTATTAGGAGGGCCAATGCTGAATCAGGAGATAAGCACTTGGTGGCGTTGTCGTTCTCCTGTGTTTGCTGAGGTGTTGGAAAGGCAGTTAATACTCTTCTTAGGCGATTTGGACTAGCTTTGGATGCACGTTCAACAATCTCAGATTGCAAGTACCTTCGTGCGGAGTTCAATTGCTGCAGATAGGCTTTTTCGACAAACTCTTTACCACAAGTTCGGAGATGTTCTGAAGTTTTCTTCTTTGAGTGCGGGCAGAACTCTCAGTGAAAGACTTCGTAGGTCTTCCTCTCTTAGTATTCTGTATATATTCAGTATATCTTCAGGATCGATACCAAAATCACTTTCCTCGTCTAATTGACAATCGTATTCAAGAGTTTTTTTAACCAAGTTTCGTTTGCCTGCTTAAATTTCAGCATTGATTTCGAGCAGTGGTTGAAGCGCTTTTTTACGCTGTCTACAATATTTGTAACCTTTATTGAGAGAGCTTCCATAGTATTGTGACTGACAATATTTTCGCCAATGATAGCCGCGACGATAACATAATTTTTAAATTTATTTATCAAATACAAACTAGCAACAAAATCGTAATTTACACTTTCCATAGCTGTTATGATTACGCGTAAGAGTTTTTGTGGGAAATATATTTTCAATACAGATGCGCAGCTTTATAAATAAAAAATGTGCGCAAAAAGGATTCTATCTATTAACCAATTAAGATTTCTACCTATGGCATTAACCGCGGTTGCATTCATTAACTGTATGATTATGCTTAATTATGGCAATAAAAACGCATGATTAATGCGTATTCGTGCAAATTCAAACACTTCAACAAACGACATGCACAGGTTATGCCTGTGTCGTATAGTATAATAGTTCAGTTCATATATGGTGCCTCCTACCTTATTTTGTAAAAAAGTTCCCCTTCGGCGGCGAATGGCGGTTATAGTAAATTCGGGAAAAAAATTTGAAATACTTAAACTTTCTAAAAAATATAACCAATCTGCCATCGCACGACGGTGTATGAGTTTCTCAAAATTTGTTTAAAAAATAGACTTTTAAAAAAATATCTGAAAAAATACTATAAAACATAAATTGTAATAACATTTATATAAGGCATTTTACTGACCTTAATTAAAAAAAAAAAATTGTTCAAAAATGTTGCACTGTCAAAAAGTTACACGACTTCAAACTTCAACAAAATATGTAAAAAATTCAAATCCACAAAAAAATGAGAATGGACCTTTTTTTACGCCGTTCAAAACGTTTCCGTTGACCTATGAACCTGAAAATATTCATGTTTCTAAACTAAAGTATGTTTAACAAAACTGCATCATTAGATTTTTAAAGCAGTGAAATGTAAAAAACGATTTTTGGCCGCCGAATTTTGCCCGTGCACCTCTGTGCATCGTAGCCGTTGGTCATTAGAGTAATTTGCATTACAGTGCGATTTTATTATAAGCTTTTATTTAACATGCTTCTTTCTTTGCAAACAGTTTTTCGACAGCTTGTGGGTCTCCGATTATGCTGAAATTTAGCATACATGTGTAAGCCCGGTGGCAATGCAATATTATGAAAAAAAGTTTGCCATACCCCCTTTTACCGCCCACAAATCAATAAAAATGCTATATCTCGAAAACTACCAGGCGGATTCAGATACAATTTTGGAAGTAAATATCCTTTAAGTAGGAAATGAGGTCTAATAAAAAATTTGACCACACCCCAAATTTGAAATTCGAAATTGAAATTTTGCCAGCAAATTTCGTTCAAGTATTGCATGGCTTAGAAAAAAAATGTTGCCACACCCCCTTTTACCGCATTCATATAAATATAACATCTTGGAACAAAATATTTTTTTATTAGGCACAAGACTTAATTAACTATATTTTAGCTATTGAAAGTACGGTGTGTTGAACAAAAAATGTCTAAAAAATTGTTTTTCCACAAAATAG
Organism: Coremacera marginata; assembly: GCA_914767935.1. Lineage (NCBI taxonomy): Eukaryota > Metazoa > Arthropoda > Insecta > Diptera > Sciomyzidae > Coremacera > Coremacera marginata. The sequence continues at coordinate 29,245 of OU612048.1, forward strand.
TAAAAATTAAAAATGGCATTTTTAGCAAGCATTCATATAAATATAACATCCTAGAACAAAATATTTTTTTATTAGACACAAAACTTAATTAACTATATTTTAGCTATTGAAAGTACGGTGTGTTGAACAAAACATGTCTAAAAATTTTTTTTCCACAAAATAGCAAAAATTATAAATGGCATTTTTAGCAAGCATTCATAAAAATATAACATCCTAGAACAAAATATTTTTTTATTAACCACAAAAACGAATTAACAATATTTTAGCTATTGAAAGCACGGTGTGTTGAACAAAAAATGTCTAAAAAAAATTTTTCCACAAAATAGCAAAAATTAAAAATGGCATTTTTAGCAAGCATTCATATAAATATAACATCTTGGAACAAAATATTTTTTTATTAGGCACAAGACTTAATTAACTATATTTTAGCTATTGAAAGTACGGTGTGTTGAACAAAAAATGTCTAAAAAATTGTTTTTCCAAAAAATAGCAAAAATTAAAAATGGCATTTTTAGTAATCATTCATATAAATATAACATCCTAGAACAAAATATATTTTTATTGGGCACGAGAACGAATTAACTATATTTTAGCTATTGAAAGTACGGTGTGTTGAACAAAAAATGTCTAAAAAAATTTTTTCCACAAAATAGCAAAAATTAAAAATGGCATTTTTAGCAAGCATTCATATAAATAAAACATCTTGGAACAAAATATTTTTTTATTAGGCACAAAACTTAATTAACTATATTTTAGCTATTGAAAGTACGGTGTGTTGAACAAAAAATGTCTAAAAAAATTTTTTCCACAAAATAGCAAAAATTAAAAATGGCATTTTTAGCAAGCATTCATATAAATAAAACATCTTGGAACAAAATATTTTTTTATTAGGCACAAAACTTAATTAACTATATTTTAGCTATTGAAAGTACGGTGTGTTGAACAAAAAATGTCTAAAAAATTGTTTTTCCAAAAAATAGCAAAAATTAAAAATGGCATTTTTAGTAATCATTCATATAAATATAACATCCTAGAACAAAATATATTTTTATTGGGCACGAAAACGAATTAACTATATTTTAGCTATTGAAAGTACGGTGTGTTGAACAAAAAATGTCTAAAAAAATTTTTTCCACAAAATAGCAAAAATTAAAAATGGCATTTTTAGCAAGCATTCATATAAATAAAACATCTTGGAACAAAACATTTTTTTATTAGGCACAAAACTTAATTAACTATATTTTAGCTATTGAAAGTACGGTGTGTTGAACAAAAAATGTCTAAAAATTTTTTTTCCACAAAATAGCAAAAATTAAAAATGGCATTTTTAGCAAGCATTCATATAAATATAACATCCTCGAACAAAATATTGTTTTATTAGGCACAAAAATTAATTAACTATATTTTAGCTATTGAAAGTAAGGCGTGTTGAACAAAAAATGTCTAAAAAATTATTTTTCCAAAAAATAGCTAAAATTAAAAATGGCATTTTTAGCAAGCATTCATATAAATAAAACACCTTGGAACAAAATATTTTTTATTAGCCACAAAACTTAATTAACTATATTATAGCTATTGAAAGTACGGTGTGTTAAACAAAAAATGTCTAAAAAATTTTTTTCCACAAAATACCAAAAATTTAAAATGGCATTTTTAGCAAGCATTCATATAAATATAACATCCTCCAACAAAGTATTTTTTTATTAGGCACAAAAATTAATTAACTATATTTTTAGCTATTGAAAGTACGGTGTGTTGAACAAAAAATGTCAAAACATTTTTTTTCCACAAAATAGCAAAAATTATAAATGGCATTTTTAGCAAGCATTCATATAAATATAACATCTTGGAACAAAATATTTTTTTATTAGGCACAAAAATTAATTAACTATATTTTAGCTATTGAAAGTACGGTGTGTTGAACAAAAAATGTCTAAAAATTTTTTTCCACAAAATAGCAAAAATTAAAAATGGCATTTTTAGCAAGCATTCATATAAATATAACATCCTAGAACAAAATATTTTTTTATTAGACACAAAACTTAATTAACTATATTTTAGCTATTGAAAGTACGGTGTGTTGAACAAAAAATGTCTAAAAATTTTTTTTCCACAAAATAGCAAAAATTATAAATGGCATTTTTAGCAAGCATTCATAAAAATATAACATCCTAGAACAAAATATTTTTTTATTAACCACAAAAACGAATTAACAATATTTTAGCTATTGAAAGCACGGTGTGTTGAACAAAAAATGTCTAAAAAAATTTTTTCCACAAAATAGCAAAAATTATAAATGGCATTTTTAGCAAGCATTCATATAAATATAACATCCTAGAACAAAATATTTTTTTATTAGGCACAAAACTTAATTAACTATATTATAGCAATTGAAAAGACGGTGTGTTGAACGAAAAATGTCTAAAAAATTTTTTTCCACAAAATAGCAAAAATTAAAAATGGCATTTTTAGCAAGCATTCATATAAATAAAACATCTTGGAACAAAATATTTTTTTCTTAGACACAGAACTTAATTAACTATATTTTAGCTATTGAAAGTACGGTGTGTTGAACAAAAAATGTCTAAAAAATTTTTTTCCCAAAAAATAGCAAAAATTAAAAATGGCATTTTTAGCAAGCATTCATATAAATATAACATCATAGAACAAAATATTTTTTTATTAGGCACAAAAACGAATTAACTATATTTTAGCTAGTGAAAGTACGGTGTGTTGAACAAAAAATTTCTAAAAAATTTTTTTCCACAAAATAGCAAAAATTAAAAATGGCATTTTTAGCAAGCATTCATATAAATATGACATCCTAGAACAAAATATTTTTTTATTAGGCACAAAACTTAATTAACTATATTATAGCTATTGAAAAGACGGTGTGTTGAACAAAAAATGTCTAAAAAATTTTTTTCCACAAAATAGCAAAAATTAAAAATGGCACTTTTAGCAAGCATTCATATAAATATAACATTCTGGAACAAAATATTTTTTAGCCACAAAAACGAATTTACTAAATTTTGGCTTTCGAAAAAGTACGGTGTGTTGTGTAATCAAAGAGTACGGGGTGCGTGACAAAAAACCTATATGGGAAGGATGATCCACTTGAAGTGGAAAATAATATGCAAACGTAACAAACGGGTGATATGGTGAAAGAGGAACAAATGAAACTTATGTTCGACCTTCGTTTAGCTTTTGCCTTATTTCAACAAGTTGGACAAAACACTGCGTATTCACAAAGTACGGGGTGCCTTACTAAAAAACTATATGAGAAGTATGATCTACTTGAAGTGGAAAATAAAATAGAAACAGAACGAACAATCATGTTATTATGTTTCTTAATTGTGGACACCAAAAAAAACACTTTGTAGTTTGTGTTCGCAAAAATAGCGTTTTTAAATTTTAAATTTGTATGAGCAAAGAAAGAGTACGGGGTGTTGGACCAAAAACCTATATAAGTAGTTGGATATTTTTGAAGTAAAATATAAAATAGAAAGAAAACAATCATGTTTCTAATTCTATTAACTCAAATTATTTTGAAGTTATTTTGTATAAAATTTTGAACTTTTATACATAACGGTGGATTTTAGAGTAAAATCGTTTGATTTTAGAGTAAAATGTGTTCTATTGAAAGATTTTGCTCGTATTCATGGTTTTGGCTATATATAGTTTTAAGAAATCGATTTCTCATTTTAAGAGAATAAAATTATACAATAATATTTATTTTTGAAAGGTTTCTTAAAATATTAATATGAAAATGATGTGAAAATTATTTTCAAAAGTCAACAGGCTCTCTCAAGTACATAAGACATATTCAGGTCGACTTTTAGTTGCACTGCCATTTGGATAATTCCAGTTTGGTTAGCCTGTGGCTCTAATTTGTGGTTTATAAATGGAAAGAGGTAAGAGAAGAGTAAAAAATATTTGTTTGGATGTTTTTAAAATTAATATAAAAATATATTCTCAAATAAGGTGATTAAGAAATTCTAAATTTCATATCACATATAAATGTTTATGTGTAACCCGCATAGAACATGATGAGACACGAAAAGTAAGTGAAAATAAAAAAACACAGGTGCGTCGTTGGACACACGAGAGAAGTGAAGCTTTTTCACAGTTTCATACACACAGAGGAAACATTTAAAATTAAAAAATTTTCGGGTATAATTTGCCAGAATAGGTTATCTAAGTCTTTTTTTAATACAACAAAGGGAATTTAAGCAATCGCATTATTTTGCCATTAGGCAGGCAATTTATGATAGAACTTGTGTGTTCTGTTGAAGGCCTTCTCCTAAAATGGGTTGCTGTAGATTTAATGCAATATTAAAAAAGGAACTTGGGTATCATAACCTTAGGTAAGTTATATTTATACTAGTGAAGACTTCCTAACTCATCAGTCTTGCGTGGTTTCCGCTGTGGTACATTTAGCAGTTTTATGTTCTACTAGTTTCGTCAGTGTAACGAATAAATTGGAACGAAATACATGCACGTTCGTACAAATGATAAGAAAAGGAAAGCAAATAATGACCGCGTATGACAGAAAAAGTAGCAATGAGAGAAATGATTGTAAGAACCCAATTTGCTTTTTCGCAAGTATCTTTGGCATTTTATACAATGTTGGCATAACCAAGATGATAAAAAACTTACGAAATTTGCACAAATTTCTTAGGCTTCATACAAAAATAATTACCCAAGTCATTTTATGCAAAACGCCGTTGGTATTTTTCTGTGTGTAGATTTGATAATTTAATGGTTTTTTTTTTAAATAACTTAAATTCAAAAATTTAAAGCAACATTAAATAAATTAAAAAAATACGCGTTAATATTCACACCAGTAAATTTTATTACATTTCATTATTATTTTATTACATGTTACAGTCATTGTTAAAACAAAAGCATGTACCAACAGCACAAGCGCATTCACATAAAAAAAAAATAAAATATTACTTCGCCCACCTTGAGGATCGATCCCATGATCCACTGATTAGTAAACTCACACTCTTTCCACCGAACCAAATAGCTCTTTAAATATTAATGTTAATTTAATATTAAATATAAAACTGCAGCTATGTTAAAAGTTGTTAACAGATGGCGTTACCAAATTGAGGATGATGACCAGTGTTGTCACTTGCAAATTTTAGGTAGTGGTAGGTTGAGTCTAAAATGAGTGGTGAATTTTTAAAAACGTTGGAATATATTTTTCTTCTTAATGAAAAATTCGACTGATTTCCAATAGCAAAACAAATCATAGGAGAAGTATACCATAAAGCACATTTTTTCACGCTGAATTAGTTTTATTGCAAATAATTCTCGTATAATGTTCTTAAAAACGCACTAAAATGAAATATTATATGCAATAATAAATAAAATATTATAGTAATAAAATTTCTAAAGTTGTAATTATAATGCAGCCATTTTTATTAAAAAGTGATAGATTTAAAAAAAAATTCAAATAGTGATAGAAACCAAAAAAGTGCTAGATTTAACACAATTGTGGAAAAGTGGCAATACTGATGATTCTTGTAGCAAGTGGCTTAGCAGCTACCCAAACCACACAAATGCATTAATATGTTAATGAATATGCTGCAACATAACTTCAATTGCACTTAATACTAAATTAATGGTCCTACGTCATGAAGGAGATTGGCTCAATGGGTAGAGTACAGGACTGCAGACATAGGTTGATGGGTTCAAATCACCACGGCAAGCGGGGAGAGCTTTTTTTATAATTGACATATTAAATT
>OU612048.1:40000-230749 GCA_914767935.1 Coremacera marginata
TGGTTGATCACGAGTTAGTCGGTCCTAAGTTTAAGGCGAAAGCCGAAAATTTTCAAGTTATAAAAAATAATAGAAATTATATAATAAAACACTTGATTCTTTTTGAACGAAAGGGAATACGGTTCCAATTCCGTAACCTGTTGAGTATCCGTTTGTTATTAAAAATGGGCCTTGTGCTCATCCTGGCAACAGGAACGACCATAAAGAAGCCGTCGAGAGGTATCGGAAGAGTTTTCTTTTCTGTTTTATAGTCGTACTACCATGGAAGTCTTTCGAAGAGAGATATGGTAGATGGACTAGAAGAGCATGACATTTACTGTTGTGTCGATATTTTCTCCTCGGACCTTGAAAATTTATGGTGGGGTCACGCAAACTTCTCAACAGGCCGTACCGATATCCGCAGCTGGTCTCCAAGGTGAAGAGTCTCTAGTCGATAGAATAATGTAGGTAAGGGAAGTCGGCAAATTAGATCCGTAACTTCGGGATAAGGATTGGCTCTGAAGATTGAGATAGTCGGGCTTGATTGGGAAGCCATAACATGGTTTATGTACTCGTTCTGGATAAATAGAGATTTTCGGATCTTGTTCCCCGGATAGCCAGTTATGTAACCAATTGTGGAACTTTCTTGCTAAAATTTTTAAGGAATTATCGAAAGATATATACCTTTTAAATTATAACGATTATCAATTAACAATCAATTCAGAACTGGCACGGACTTGGGGAATCCGACTGTCTAATTAAAACAAAGCATTGTGATGGCCCTAACGGGTGTTGACACAATGTGATTTCTGCCCAGTGCTCTGAATGTCAAAGTGAAGAAATTCAAGTAAGCGCGGGTAAACGGCGGGAGTAACTATGACTCTCTTAAGGTAGCCAAATGCCTCGTCATCTAATTAGTGACGCGCATGAATGGATTAACGAGATTCCTTCTGTCCCTATCTACTACTGGTGGAGCGACTTCAGAAGCATGTGCAATCTTGCGAAAGACAATTTGGCTTTCGCAAGGGGAAAAGCGTGATAGACGCTTGGTTCTATGTACAGAATATTGTAGGAATAAGTAGCTCCAAATATGTTTTGGGGCTATTTATTGATTTCATGGGGGCTTTCGATTACCTAAGATGGGAAATTGTCCTGGAAAGGATAAGGGAAATTGGTTCTGGGGACATTGAGCTCTGGAAAAGTTACTTTTCCAATAGAAGAGCTTGTGTCATTGGCGCTAATGATAGCGTTTTTATAGAGGTTGTACGTGGTTGTCCTCAGGGTTCCATCTGCGGCCCATTTATTTGGAATCTTATGATGGATCCCCTGTTGGAACAACTTGCACGAACTTGCAGAAGTTGTGCATATGCCGATGATCTCCTTGTCATGGTGGAGGGACAGTCTCGTGCTGAGATCGAAATCAAGGCAAGTGAGATTATGGCAAGTGTGTCTGAATGGGGTAGTAGGGTAGGTGTGAATGTGGCAATGGACAAGACGGTGATGATGTTGCTCAAGGGCAAATTATCATCTGGTCGACATCCATCTGTCAGTATAAATGGGGTTGGCCTCAAGTATGTGACGGAAGTCAGGTACTTGGGAATAACCATGAATGAAAGAATGAATTTTCTTGTTCATCTTGTGAAAACAAGAGAAAAGCTGACGAATGTTGTCGGTCAAGTTCGTCGGCTTTTAAGGAGTGATTGGGGACTCAGTAGGCGGGCTGCGTGGGCCATGTACCGTGGTTTGTTTGTTGCTTGCGCAACTTATGGATCACCTGTGTGGGGTCACGTAGTCACGTCAGCTGTAGGTGGTCGGAAAATACTCTCTTGCCAAAGGGTGATTCTGATGGGATGTATGGCAGTATGCCGTACTGTGTCAACTGAGGCCATGCAAGTTTTGATGGGGGCACCTCCTTTGGATTTGGTTGTAACACAATCCAGTGTTGCATACTGTGTCAAGAGAGGGTTGCCACCATTGCAAAACGTTTTGGTTAATGCTGAGGAATGTAGGGATAAGGGCTTGCTCGAATGCAAGGCTATGTTGAGGGAGCGGGTCACAACTAGATGGCAATCTAGATGGGATACCAGTATCCATGGTAGGGCTACGTATGCATTCATACGGAAAGTCACATTCGTGGAGGATCACCCAGACTTTACTTTCAAAGTAAGTTTGGGCTTCCTGTTGACTGGGCATGGTTCTTTGAATGCCTTCTTGCATAAAAGAAATCTAAGCCCGTCAGCCGAGTGTGATTGTGGGGCAGTCTACGAAGACTACCGCCACGTCTTGCTAACATGTCCTTTGTATGATGACATACGGGACTTGCATGAAATGGGAATTCTAACGAATGCTGGTGAGATGGATTTGGGTAATGCTCTCACCGGGGAGCATTTCACCAGGTTGGGGCAATATGCGAGTGAAGTATTCGCTCGTCGTCGGGCTCGAAGAACCAATTTCGAAGAGTTGGTTGGGAATAGGTTACAATTGTAACAGAGTGTGGGTCCAAGGGGGTCGCCATTCGGAGAATGGACGTTTTTATTGGCAACCAGTCCGGAGCTGTGATGAGTTCAACTGGTAGCAGCATGCCTCACATGTTGCGAAGTCCGACCAAAGACTTAAAAGTTGGTACCACGGGAGTCAGAGCCCCTGGCAATTGCCAGTCTGACTATAGGGAACGGCCCTTCGGGGAGTTTCGTGGTGGTTGTGTGTTTACTACCCATATCGCGGGTAGAGCTACTAAGCTCGGTGTTGGTTTGCATTCTCAAACCGGGTGCCATACCCTTTAGTATGGAAGAGGTTATAGATAGGCCTCCACCCCCACCAAGGGTTGCAACATGTCATCATAACATGGAGCTAATTTGGTACCTTTGAATACTCAAAGGGGCGTTGACCGACGCAATATATCGGCCCCATGCGATGGAGCACCGTAGAATTAAGCCTTAACGGCAGGGGTCTACGTTAAACACAAAAGGATTTCTGTCCCTATCTACTCACTCTTGTTGTGCTATTCGCTGCGATCAGTCGTGTTTTTGCTACATTTGAGTGCGTTTTTCGGGGTGTTTTTCACTGTGTTTTATCGATTAGATTGATATAATTCGGTGTCGGTTGTGATCTGCAAAATAATATCTTTCATTTGAGCCTATTTTTGTCTTTTTCGAGCGGGAGATTCCTTAAATTTTAAGTGATTTTTTGTTCGAGCAAATTTGGGCTGTGTTGGCTATTTTTTGCTGATTGGCGTGATTTCGGCCATTTTGTGGATTGCTCTCACTAGCTTGCTGGTGTTAGTGATTTTGCAACGTGGTGAGGTGATTTTTTGCGGGTGAGTACTCTTTGCGCTCCTGGTGGTGGTTTCATAAATATCTTACTAAAGCTTTGCATTGTGGTGAGTTGCTGCACACAGTTGGTTTGTGTCTAGGGTTTGTGCTTTTTGCATATAATCTGTGCCACAACCACCTTTGTGTGGTGGGGATCTTCATTGCAGGCTATTTTGTGGGTGAATAGGGTTGCCAGTTGTCCGGAGTGTTGGGATTATTTTCCCGGGCAGAAATATCCCTTTTCCCGATTTTACGTGGGATTTTGGGTGGAACTTGGGAAATTCTTACCAGCTATATTTCATATAGTTTGGTGGGTTTTTAACAGGTTTTTCACGGGTTTTTTGGGGTTTTTGTTTGATTTAGGGATTTTAGGAATTTTGAGTTCCTGTAGATTCTTGGGTTCCGATCGCGGAAATGTCCAAGGAGGAGGGAGGCAGGCCTCCTAAGAGGTCTGCCTATCTCTCTTTGATGGACCTTGTGTCCGTCAGGAGGGAGAAGAAGAAGAAGAAGATAAAATCTTCATCTTCTTCTGGGCACTCTAGTGCAGAAACGATGAGGGGTGCGAAGTCGGAGACTTCGTTGTTCTGTGGTGAGTTGGAGGAGGCTGCTCCGGGTTTTTCTGGAGCAGTTTCTGCCGACTGTTTAAGTGTTAGCGGTGAGGGGATGTCTGATGGTCCGTCCGACGTAGGTCCGTTGTCTGTCCGTAAGGAGACTGCAGCGGTCGCTACCGTGAAGGGAGGTTCTGCCCTGGTGGACTCGCCGGCTGGGGGTTCTCCCAAATTTCGAAAGCCCTCGGCTGAAGGTGGCGTTGTGTCACCTGTCAAGTCCGGGGGGTCCTCGAAGGGGGTGTCCTCGTCAGGCGATGCTGCTGGGGGTTCGCTCCCAGGTAGTAAGGCCGGAAAGAAGAAGAAGGCTGCCAAATCGGGTGCGTCATTGACTGGAGGTGCCAAATCAGGGGGCGTCTCCTTGGGAGCGTCCGTGGCTGGGGTGCCTTTGTCTGGTGGCGCATTAGCCGATGGGAAGTCATCTGGGGATACTGCAGGGTGGGTTGACTCATCGTTAGCAGAGATGAAGGCCGTGACCAGTAAACTGGTCAATACCGTTGTTAACGGGGGGGTGGGAGGCGATTTGGCCCGGGATGTTTTGAACATCGGTGGGCAGTATGAGGTGATCCTCATGCGATTAATCGCCGAAAACCAGCGATTGAAGGGGCGCCTGGAATCTACCCAGGTGAGAGGTAGTGCACTATCTAGTGCGGATTGGCCGGTGTTGGGTGGTAAGGAGCGTGCGATTGCAACGTCTTCGGCGGCTGTGGCGGCTGTGGCAATTCCTGCTTCACCTGTGGTGAAGCTGCCTGAGCCTGTCAAGCCGGTTGTTGAGACTTGGTCGTTGGTAGTGCGTAGCCGTGACAAGAAGGCGACACCGCAGGAGGTTGTCAATCAAGTGATTGACAAGGTGGGTCCTACTCTTGGAGTAAGGGTCCACGAGGTTAAGCCGATTCGTGCGGGTGGTGCGTTAATTCGCACTCCTTCAGTCGCTGAACGGGATCGCATTTCGGCGAATTCTAAATTCGCTGAGGTTGGTCTCGACGTCAGCGTTAACAAGAAGGTGAGCAGACGTGTTGTTGTTCAGGGGGTTCACTCCCGGATCACTCTTGACGAGTTCATGGGTGACCTTTACGAGATGAACCTCAAGAATTGTATGAGTGTGGAGGAGTTCAGGAAGGGTGTTCGTGTTGTTAGTCCCCCGTGGAAGGTGGACCAGGACACAACCACGTCAGTCATTCTTGAGGGTAATGGCATTGCCATGGACGCCCTTTTGAAGGCTGGTCGTGTGTATGTGAAGTGGTTCTCCTTCTTCGTAAGGGCATTCCGGACGCATCTTGGCTGCTTCAGATGCATGAGTCTGGACCATAGAGTGAGAGACTGTAGGGTGAAGGAAGTCATATGCGCTTGCTGTGGACAATCTGGCCACATGGCGAGAGAGTGTGGCAACGCACTCAATTGCCGTAATTGTGCATTCAGAGGCATGCCCTCTGGTCATCGCATGCTGTCAGAGGCGTGTCCTCTGCACCGTGTCATATTGGCCAGGGCGAGCGCTAGACATTAATGAGTGTAAGAATATTGCAACTTAATTGTCAGGGCTCTTATGCTGCCATGTGTGATTGTGGCGCGATGATCCTTGATGGTGGCTTCAGTCTTGCTCTTATTCAGGAGCCCTTTGCAACTGATGGTTGTTTAAGGGGTTTGCCCTCAGGTTTGAGGGTTTTTCCTGACTTAAGATGCAATGCTGCTGTCATTGTCAATGATAGTAGCGTGGTGTGCATGGTTGTAAGTGTGTGTGAATGGGGGGTGTGTGTGTGTGTGGAGGGTGTGCATGGATGTATCTATGTCGCTAGCCTGTATTGCAAATTTGGCGAGCCTCTCGAGCCTTATCTGGCGTATATGGACTCCTTGCTACTACTTGCGAGTAGCAAGCCGTTGCTCCTAGGTTTAGACGCGAATGCATCGTCCCCTATGTGGTTTAGCAAGATGCCCGGCAATCCAGCCGGGTATCGGAACCATGCTAGGGGAGAGATGCTGGCTGAATGGCTGTTGAGTCGTAGCATGAACGTCCTAAACGAGCCGAGTGAGTGGTATACGTTTGATGGGCCGGGAGGCGTGAGCGACATCGATGTCACCATCGGTAACGGCTTGGCCTTGCGTGTGTATGGGTTTGGGTGGAAGGTGCTAGGTGGAAGTGGCGTAAGTGATCACAACGTTATTGAAGTTGTGCTTACTTATGAAGCTGTGTTGAGTGAGCAGGTGTGTGGGAAGAGGTGGCGCACTGGGGGTGTTAATTGGGATGTTTATGGAGTGTTTCTTCATGAAATGGCCATGAGCGTTCCAATTGACGAGTTCAGGCGTATGGGTGTGAATGATCAGATTGCTCTCTTGGATGGATGGGTAGAGCGTCTTAACGACACCATGTTCACGAGGACTCTTAGGAGGAATCGTGGCAGGGTGAAGTGGTGGACGCCGGAACTTACTGAAAAGAGAAGGCTACTTCGGCGCCTCAGGAAGCGTTTCCAGAGGGCTAGGGTGGCTGGTGATCCTGATCTGTCTCTGCACAGAGAAAGTTTCCGGGTGTGCCTGAGGGAGTACAAGCGTATGCTTGTCGAAGTCAAGGAGAGGGAGTGGCGGGACTTTGTGTACGCGGGGAGAGAGGATCCGTGGTGCACGGCATATAAAATATGTCGTGGGCGTGGCAGGTCCACGGATATTAGCTCTATCCGACTTGGCGATTCCGTTCTTACTGAATGGAGTGACTGCGTTCGTGCTCTTTTGAGTTCGTTTTTCCCGAGATCGGCAGGTGTGGCGTCTTCTTCTTTTGAAGAAGAGGTTGATCCTCCGGCTCTGGAGGCGGATGAGATTGAGTATGGATTCGGTCTATTGCGAAGTCGGAAGTCTCCGGGTTTGAATGGTATGACTGGAGAGATGGCGAAGGCTGTCTGGAAGGTCATTCCTGAGTACCTAGAGGCTTTGTATGCAAAGTGCGTGTCGGAAGCATACTTTCCTTCGGTTTGGAAGGAGGCTAGTGTGATTGTGCTTTTGAAGTCACCTGACAGGCTGAGGAGTAATCCTCGGTCATATAGGGGCATCAGCCTACTTCCGGTGCTTGGAAAAGTGCTGGAGAGGGTTATGGTGGAACGGCTTCTTAAGTGCGAGAGTGCTGGTCTCTGTGAAAACCAGTTTGGTTTTCGGAAGGGAAGAAGTGTGACCGATGCGTGGTTGTATGTAAAGGGGGTTGTAGGTGAGAGCAGATCCAAGTATGTCTTGGGTCTGTTCGTTGACTTCATGGGTGCATTTGATTATCTGTGTTGGGATAGTGTGCTCATGCGTTTGAGAGAGGTGGGTTGTCGGGAGGGTAAGCTCTGGAGGAGTTACTTTTCCGGCAGACGCGCTTGCGTTGTGGGGGTGAACGGAAGTGTGTGGATAGATGTTGTTCGGGGTTGTCCTCAGGGTTCTATCTGTGGTCCATTTATTTGGAACCTAATGATGGATCCATTGTTGAGGAGGCTTCGACAACTCTGTCAGTGTGTTGCATATGCCGATGACCTTCTTGTCTTGGTTGAAGGCCAGTCTCGTGCTGAGGTGGAGACTAGGGCAAGGGAGGCCATGGGCATAGTGTGTGAGTGGGGGAGTAGTGTTGGGGTGAGTGTGGCGATGGATAAGACGGTGATGATGTTGCTGAAAGGCAAGTTAGCGCCGTCTCGTCATCCATCGGTGAGATGGAATGGGGTTTCTCTCAGGTATGCGACGCAAGTCAAGTATCTGGGAGTTACCATGAGTGAGAGGATGGGTTTTGTTGTTCATTTGGTGGCCCTTAGGGACCGTCTCTTGTCCGTGGTAGGAAAAGTGCGTCGCTTGCTTCGGAGTGAGTGGGGCCTCAGTAGGCGGGCTGTGCGCCTCATGTATGAGGGTCTATTTGTTGCTTGCGCAACATTTGGCGCTCCTGTATGGGGTGATGTAGTCAGGTCTGCTGTGGGATATCGAAAGATACTCTCTTGTCAGAGAGCCATCCTGCTCGGATGCATGCCTGTTTGCCGCACAGTGTCCACCGAAGCGTTGCAGGTGTTGTTGGGGGCACCTCCTCTTGATCTTGTGGTAATGCAAAATTGCGTTGCTTATGGGATTAAGAAGGATTTGCCTCCCTTATTGTTTGACTGGGTCTCGCATGCTGATGTGAGCGGTCTGAGTGGGAGTGAGCGGAAGGCCGGGTTGTTGGAATGTGTGAGGTCTAGATGGCAATCTAGATGGAGTTCATGCACAAATGGTCGCGTCACGTATAATTTTATACGTGATGTGATGTTTGTCGCTGGACGCCCGGACTTTAGCTTCGGCTTAAGCCTGGGTTTCTTGTTGACTGGGCATGGTTCCTTGAATGCATTTTTGTATGAAAGGAACCTGAGTGTGAATGAGATGTGTGTGTGTGGGGCAGTCCGTGAGGACTGGTTGCACGTACTTCGTGATTGTCCTCTTTATGAGGATATTCGCGATTTGCGTGCAATGGGGATTTTGAGTGTGAATGGGGATTTCAACCTTGGGAATGCGCTTGCAACTCGTGAGCAAGTTTCCAGGTTGAATCAGTATGCATGTGGTGTGTTTGAGAGGCGGCGCCTAAGGCAGTCATAAGTTGTGGTATTCACTTGTGAATGTGTGCATGTGTGTGGGCTATGGTCCAGAATGTGAATGTCCTTTTTTGTGAGTGTGGGGCGGGGCTCACCTTTTTGTGAGCTTTTGTTTTGATTGGTGACCAGTCCAGAGCTGTGATGGGCTAAAACTGGGAGTAGCTGGGGTGTAAGCTACGAGGTCTGACCAAGGACTTTAAAACTGGTACCACGGGCAGTCAGCGGCCCCCGGTGTATGTCTGGCTCTGCTGGCATATACTGGGCTGACTGGATTGGGCTGGCCCTTCGGGGAGTCTTCGTGGTGGCTGTGGTTTAATACCCATATCGCGGGCAGAGCTATCTAGCTCGGTGTGGTTTGCACTCTCAAACCGGGCGCCATACCCCTTAGTATGGAAGAGGTTTTAGATAGGCCTCCACCCTCACCAAGGGTTGCGAAGTGTCATCACAACATGGAGCTAATTTGGTACCTTTGAATCCTCAAAGGGGCGCTGACCGACGCTTTGTATCGGTCCCAATTGTTATGGAACAACGTTGAATTAAGCCTTCACGGCAGGTGTCAACGTAAAACACAACAAATCTATTGTCCCTATCTACTCATTCTATACTTTCTGTTGACGAGTATAGACGTGTTATTTTTGAGTGTGTGAAAATTGTGAGTTTTTTATTAAAAATTGCATTTAAACGCCTGAAAAAAAAAAGAATAAACTGGGTGAGTTTGTTCTTGTATTGAATATATTGTTTTAATTGATTAAAAGTGTTAATTCCGGCAAGTTTTCTTGCCATTAATCAATTATTTTAACTATATTTAACATTGCTAGCTTGATTGCCAGCCAAATTTAGCGAACAGCTTGTGGTTCGTTGGAAAATTGAGAAAAAATTCCGCTGAATTTTGCATCGTTTTCCATATAAATTTGGCTTGCAGGTGTTCAAGTCTTGACGTCGACGTCGAGCTTGAATAGTTTCTAGTTGCGTCTAGAAACTAGTGGATGCTTCGAGTTTGTTCTTGAACAAATCGAAAAATCCAGAATTTAGTGGAAGTTGCCAGAAGCTCTGGTAATTTCTGCAGTAGGTTGGGTGGTTGTCCGCTTGGTGGATTTAAAAAAAAATTTTTGAGGTGGGTGTGCTAGCTAAGTCAAATTTGACGGTTGGTGTCTTTGACTTGCTGCACAGTTATAAATTACTGTAGGGATTTCCAAAATTTTGGTAGTACTCCAGTGCTTCTCAAACTTTTTGGAAATTTTTTATTCCAGTGCCTCTCAAACTTTTACTCCAGTGACCCTCAAACTTTTCGATCGATTTTATTTATTCGATCAGAGTGCGCTCTGAACGTGGTTTCGGCTCTGACTGCTCTAATAATTATAGCAGACGAGTATGAAGTCACAGAGTGACGTGGGTGGTGTCCCTGGAAAGGGGGAAGATGGGGCTACAGGGGGAAAAATGGGCGGTGATTGTCCGGGAGGGGGCGTGGCCGGAAATTGCCCGGGAAATAAAAAAAAGTGTGGGAAAAAAGGGTAATCCTGAAAAAGGTCAGGAAAAAGGGATGCCCGGAATTTGTCCGGGGAGAAATAGGACCGGCCTGTGTCCGGGAGGTTTGGGAAGAGGTGTCTGCCCAGAAGGGATCTGTGGCAGAAATAGAATGGGTAAGGGTGCGCTAAAACGCCAACTGGGGGGATCCATGGGGTCACTTCCCTCACTATCATCTAGTGATGGTGAGGATGAGGTAGAGGCGGTAGGGCGACGGGTCACTAAGGCTCAGAAGCTGGCCAAAGGAGTTGAGAGGATGGAGTGTGAGGGGGGTTTCCCCTTGCAAAAGGCAAGCTCCCTGGGGGATATGGTGGTGAAATCACCAAAAGCAATGGATGAAGGGAAAACTTCATCCAAGCTTCCAATCCCCAAGGGCAAGAAGGGGGGAAACAAGGGGGGAAACAAGAGTGAGGCTAAGAAGTCTACTTTGAAGGGCGTGGCCAATAAGGCTAGCGTAGATACAGGCATGAGAAATGTCAAGGAGATGAAAATAATTTCAGGCGACCTCTTAAAGGTCGCTTTGGAGAGCAAGTTGAGCGGCGAGCAAGTTCTTCGTTTGAATGAAATTGCTAACCGCTACGAGGAAATGATGCTGGGCATCGTTTTGGAAAATGAGCGGCTGCGGGAGCGACTGGAAATTCTCCAGAAGGCTTCGCCTCCTCCGGTGGTCGCTCAGAAGAGCGTAATAGTGGCTGCTAAGCATGTAGCACAGGCCGTAAGTGCTGCACCGACTGCGCTCCCTGCTAAACAGCAGGAGAAGCCGGTCGAGACATGGTCATTGGTGGTGCGCAGCAAAAATGCTGCCACCAAGTCCAAGGATGTGGTCGACGCTGTCGTAAATAAGGTTGGACCCACCCTCGGGGTACGTGTTCACGAGGTTAAGCCAGTTCGTGGAGGTGGTGCAGTCATTCGCACGCCTTCAGTTGTCGAGCTGAAGAAAATCTCGGCAAATAAAAAATTTGCAGAAGTAGGGTTAGAGGTCTGTGCAAACAAACCTAAAGGTTCAAAGGTGCAGATTATGGCAGTTCATGCTGCAATCTCACCAGAGGAGTTCATAAAGGATCTCTATGAGATGAATTTTAAAACTCATATGAGTCTGGAAGACTTCAAGAAGAATGTCTTCTTGAATGCATCGTGGGAGCATGATGTAAATAAGAAGTTGAATGTGACGTTGGAATGCAGTGACAAAGCGGCAAACATCCTTCGGCAGGCACGTGTGAGCTACATTAAATGGTTCGCATTTAAAGTACGACGGTTCGACCCTGTTCGTGCTTGCCATCGTTGTCTAGGGTTTGACCACGTGGTCCTACACTGCAAAGCACAGAAGGATGTTTGCAGACGCTGCGGTCAAGAGCACAAGTCAGCCACGTGCAAAAATGAATTGCATTGTCGCAATTGCGCGTTCCAGGGTAGACCCTCGACGCATAGAATGTTGTCGATGGACTGCCCTTATTATAGTGGCATTGTCGCACGTGCGAATGCCAGACACTAATGGGTGTAAAAATAATACAGCTGAACTGTCAGGGAGCATATTCAGTAATGTGCGACCTAGGGCAGTTGTTGCTGGATAGCGGTGTGAGTTTTGCCCTCGTTCAGGAACCCTATGCAACACGCGGTTGTGTAAGGGGCTTACCAGCAGGCATGCGTGCTTTTCCTGATCTTAGGGCTAACTCTGCCGTTATCATAAATAGTGTCAACGTTGAGTGTATGCTTGTAAGCGCTACCAAATGGGGTGTTTGTGTATGTGTGGAGGGGAATTTTGGCAAAATTTTCCTCGCAAGCATATACTGTAAATACAACGAACCTCTAGAACCATATCTAGAGTATATTGATTCGGTATTGTTGCTCGCAAGAGACGTACCAATCATAATAGGAACTGACGCAAATGCCATATCCCCTATGTGGTTCAGTAAGATGTCTCAGCATTCGGCTGGATATCAGAGCTACCATAGGGGAGTTATGATGAGTGAGTGGATGCTGAGTAGATGTCTGAGTTCTCTTAATGAGCCCAGTGATTTGTACACTTTTGAGACAAACGCTGGGAGCTCAGACATCGATGTGACGTTAGCAAATGACATAGCAGTCGCTAGGTTTGGTTTTTCATGGGAGGTATTAGGTAGTTGGAAGGTAAGTGATCACAACGTAATTCAGGTTGAGTTCACTTACGAAAGGGTTCATAATAACCCCTCCGCACTCAAACGATGGCAGACTCGGGGTGTCAATTGGGAAACATATGGTGTCTTTCTTTATGAAATGGCCATGAGTGTACCGATTGACCAGTTTGCTGGTTTGAGTGTGGACAGGCAGGTTGACGTTTTACAGGGGTGGGTTACTGCCATCAATGACGCCTTGCTTTTGAGAAGGCAGAAGTCAGCTCGCGGTAGGGTGAAATGGTGGACGAGAGAGATCAAGTTGAAGAGGAGGTCACTCCGGCGTTTCAGGAAGGATTTCCAGATCGCTAAATTGGCTGATGATCCCAACTTGAGCTGGTATAAGGATAGGTACAGGATCTGCCTGGCGGAATATAAGGTAGCTATTGTTAAGGTTAAGGAGAATGAATGGAGGGAATTTGTGAATAAAAAAAGGGACGACCCATGGTGCACGGCATACAAACTATGCCGGGCGAAAAGTCGTACTGATGTGAACTGTATTCGCCTCGGCAATACTGTCATGACTGACTGGAAGGACTGTGTGAGTGCCCTGTTAAACTCATTTTTCCCTAGGGAAGTTGGTGAAGCCTCTGCTCCTAATAGAGATGAGGTTGCACCACTACCCTTGGAGAGGGGGGAGATAGAGCATGGCATTGGCCTAGTTCGCTCGAGAAAGTCTCCTGGTATTGATGGTCTGACTGGAGAGATGTGTAAGATCGTCTGGAAGGTCATTCCTCAATATCTGGAGGCTTTGTATGGAAAATGTGTGAGAGAGGGATACTTTCCATCAGTATGGAAAGAGGCAAGGGTAATTGTACTTCTGAAGTCTACCGATAGGGTCAGGAGTAATCCTAGATCCTATAGGGGCATCAGTCTCCTTCCAGTATTTGCGAAAGTGCTGGAAAGGATACTGGTGGAGCGACTTCAGAATCATGTGCAATCTTGCGAAAGACAATTTGGCTTTCGCAAGGGGAAAAGCGTGATAGACGCTTGGTTCTATGTACAGAATAGTGTAGGAATAAGTAGCTCCAAATATGTTTTGGGGCTATTTATTGATTTCATGGGGGCTTTCGATTACCTAAGATGGGAAATTGTCCTGGAAAGGATAAGGGAAATTGGTTCTGGGGACATTGAGCTCTGGAAAAGTTACTTTTCCAATAGAAGAGCTTGTGTCATTGGCGCTACTGATAGCGTTTTTATAGAGGTTGTACGTGGTTGTCCTCAGGGTTCCGTCTGCGGCCCATTTATTTGGAATCTTATGATGGATCCCCTGTTGGAACAACTTGCACGAACTTGCAGAAGTTGTGCATATGCCGATGATCTCCTTGTCATGGTGGAGGGACAGTCTCGTGCTGAGATTGAAACCAAGGCAAGTGAGATTATGGCAAGTGTGTCTGAATGGGGTAGTAGGGTAGGTGTGAATGTGGCAATGGACAAGACGGTGATGATGTTGCTCAAGGGCAAATTATCATCTGGTCGACATCCATCTGTCAGTGTAAATGGGGTTGGCCTCAAGTATGTGACGGAAGTCAGGTACTTGGGAATAACCATGAATGAAAGAATGAATTTTCTTGTTCATCTTGTGAAAACAAGAGAAAAGCTGACGAATATTGTCGGTCAAGTTCGTCGGCTTTTAAGGAGTGATTGGGGACTCAGTAGGCGGGCTGCGTGGGCCATGTACCGTGGTTTGTTGGTTGCTTGCGCAACTTATGGATCACCTGTGTGGGGTCACGTAGTCACGTCTGCTGTAGGTGGTCGGAAAATACTCTCTTGCCAAAGGGTGATTCTGATGGGATGTATGGCAGTATGTCGTACTGTTTCAACTGAGGCCATGCAAGTTTTGATGGGGGCACCTCCTTTGGATTTGGTTGTAACACAATCCAGTGTTGCATACTGTGTCAAGAGAGGGTTGCCACCATTGCAAAACTTTTTGGTTAATGCTGAGGAATGTAGGGATAAGGGCTTGCTCGAATGCAAGGCTATGTTGAGGGAGCGGGTCACAACTAGATGGCAATCTAGATGGGATACCAGTATCCATGGTAGGGCTACGTATGCGTTCATACGGAAAGTCACGTTCGTGGAGGATCACCCAGACTTTACTTTCAATTTAAGTTTGGGCTTCCTGTTGACTGGGCATGGTTCTTTAAATGCCTTCTTGCATAAAAGAAATCTAAGCCCGTCAGCCGAGTGTGATTGTGGGGCAGTCTACGAAGATTACCGCCACGTCTTGCAAACATGTCCTTTGTATGATGACATACGGGACTTGCATGAAATGGGAATTCTAACGAATGCTGGTGAGATGGATTTGGGTAATGCTCTCACCGGGGAGCATTTCACCAGGTTGGGGCTATATGCGAGTGAAGTATTCGCTCGTCGTCGGGCTCGAAGAACCACTTTCGAATAGTTGGTTGGGAATATGCTACAATTGTAACAGAGGGTGGGTCCAAGGGGGTCGCCATTCGGAGAATGGACTTTTTTACTGGCAACCAGTCCGGAGCTGTGATGAGTTCAACTGGTAGCAGCATGCCTCACATGTTGCGAAGTCCGACCAAAGACTGAAAAATTGGTACCACGGGAGTCAGAGCCCCTGGCAATTGCCAGTCTGACTATAGGGAACGGCCCTTCGGGGAGTTTCGTGGTGGCTGTGTGTTTACTACCCATATCGCGGGTAGAGCTACTAAGCTCGGTGTTGGTTTGCATTCTCAAACCGGGTGCCATACCCTTTAGTATGGAAGAGGTTATAGATAGGCCTCCACCCCCACCAAGGGTTGCAACATGTCATCATAACATGGAGCTAATTTGGTACCTTTGAATACTCAAAGGGGCGTTGACCGACGCAATATATCGGCCCCATGCGATGGAGCACCGTAGAATTAAGCCTGAACGGCAGGGGTCTACGTTAAACACAAAAGGATTTCTGTCCCTATCTACTATCTAGCGAAACCACAGCCAAGGGAACGGGCTTGGAATGATTAGCGGGGAAAGAAGACCCTGTTGAGCTTGACTCTAGTCTGGCAGTGTAAGAAAACATAAGAGGTGTAGAATAAGTGGGAGATGGAAAAGATTTTTTTCTTTTTCATCAACAATGAAATACCACTACTCTTATTGTTTCCTTACTTACTTGATTAAATGGAACGTGTATCTTTGCCTAGCCATTTTACGGATATATTTCATATATATCTTATGGTATTGGGTCTAGATGCAAGCTTCTTGATCAAAGTATCACGAGTTTGTTATGCAATTGTAAACAAATTTTGATGAAGCATAAAAAAATTCCCCTTTATCGGGGTGGGTTATTTTTGTGTTATAATTTGAAATTTGGCATAACTACAACACTCAGATATGATCCAATTCAAGGACATTATCAGGTTGGGAGTTTGACTGGGGCGGTACATCTCTCAAATAATAACGGAGGTGTCCCAAGGCCAGCTCAGTGCGGACAGAAACCACACATAGAGCAAAAGGGCACATGCTGACTTGATCTCGGTGTTCAGTACACACAGAGACAGCAAAAGCTCGGCCTATCGATCCTTTTGGTTTAAGGAGTTTTTAACAAGAGGTGTCAGAAAAGTTACCACAGGGATAACTGGCTTGTGGCGGCCAAGCGTTCATAGCGACGTCGCTTTTTGATCCTTCGATGTCGGCTCTTCCTATCATTGTGAAGCAAAATTCACCAAGCGTTGGATTGTTCACCCATGCAAGGGAACGTGAGCTGGGTTTAGACCGTCGTGAGACAGGTTAGTTTTACCCTACTAATGACAATAAGTTGTTGCGACAGCATTCCTGCGTAGTACGAGAGGAACCGCAGGTACAGACCTATGGCACAATACTTGTTCGAGCGAACAGTGGTATGACGCTACGTCTGTTGGATTATGCCTGAACGCCTCTAAGGTCGTATCCGTGCTGGACTGCAATGATAAAAATGGGGCAATTGCTTTGTGTGGCTTCTAAACCATTTAAAGTTTATATTTTTACCAATATAAACGGCAATGGATGTGATGCCAATGTTATTTGTAACATAGCAAATTCGGGAGGATTAAATATCACCTGGGTGCCGCGCTAGTTACATATTAAAACATTATTTAATACAATGACAATGCCTAGAATCAATTGTAAACGACTTTGGTAACAGGCAAGGTGTTGTACGTGGTAGAGCAGCTGCCATACTGCGATCCACTGAAGCTTATCCTTCGCTTGATGATTCGATAAAAAATTATAGCATGATTAGAAGAGGAAAGAGAGGAATAAAATTCCTCGTACGCCGCAGTGCGGAAGTCCTCTTGAGAATTTTGGGAAAGAGAAAATAAAGTAGTGTAGTAGTAATATGTAAAAATTACTGTTAATGATTAAAAGAATATTATTTATTTATTATATTATGATATGATTGAAGAAGAAAAGAAAAAGAAAAAGAAAAAGAATTAACTTGGAAACAAATGATAAAATATTAATATAATAATAATTTATAATAATTTCTTTTTCGCTATGGGCGAAAAAGAAGGGGAAGCTCGCCGCAGGCGCGAAAATTTTGAGCTATTTGACCTTGGAAATGTTGTGACCTTGAAAAAAATATTTCTTTTGAGCATTGAAAAAGTACGGGGTGTTTCCAGGACTTCGAAAAAAAAAGAAAAGAACGAAAAGAGATAGTGAGTGGTTATTCAGGACTTTGAAAAAAAGAAAACGTTTCTTAATGAACATTGAGATAGTATGGGGTGCCACTGATGTCACTGAATGTAGTCCTTTATTTTTTTCTTAATAGAACAATTACTTTGTATCCTATATTTTAGCTACTGAAAGTACGGTGTGTTGAACAAAAATGTCTAAAAAATTTTTTTTCCAAAAAATAGCAAAAATTAAAAATGGCATTTTTAGCAAGCATTCATATAAATATAACATCATGCAACAAAATATTTTTTTATTAGGCACAACACTTAATTAACTATATTTTAGCTAGTGAAAGTACGTACGGTGTGTTGAACAAAAAATGTCTAAAAATTTTTTTTCCACAAAATAGCAAAAATTAAAAATGGCATTTTCAGCAAGCATTCATATAAATATAACATCCTCGAACAAAATATTTTTTTATTAGGCACAAAACTTAATTAACTATATTTTAGCTATTGAAAGTACGGTGTGTTGAACAAAAAATGTCTAAAAATTTTTTTTCCACAAAATAGCAAAAATTAAAAATGGCATTTTCAGCAAGCATTCATATAAATATAACATCCTAGAACAAAATATTTTTTTATTAACCACAAAAACGAATTAACTATATTTTAGCTATTGAAAGTACGGTGTGTTGAACAAAAAATGACTAAAAAATTTTTTTCCAAAAAATAGCAAAAATTAAAAATGGCATTTTTAGCAAGCATTCATATAAATATAACATCCTAGAACAAAATATTTTTTTATTAACCACAAAAACGAATTAACTATATTTTAGCTATTGAAAGTACGGTGTGTTGAACAAAAAATGTCTAAAAAATTTTTTTCCAAAAAATAGCAAAAATTAAAAATGGCATTTTTAGCAAGCATTCATATAAATATAACATCCTCGAACAAAATATTTTGTTATTAGGCACAAAACTTAATTAACTATATTTTAGCTATTGAAAGTACGGTGTGTTGAACAAAAAATGTCTAAAAATTTTTTTTCCACAAAATAGCAAAAATTAAAAATGGCATTTTCAGCAAGCATTCATATAAATATAACATCCTCGAACAAAATATTTTTTTATTAGGCACAAAACTTAATTAACTATATTTTAGCTATTGAAAGTACGGTGTGTTGAACAAAAAATGTCTAAAAATTTTTTTTCCACAAAATAGCAAAAATTAAAAATGGCATTTTCAGCAAGCATTCATATAAATATAGCATCCTAGAACAAAATATTTTTTTATTAACCACAAAAACGAATTAACTATATTTTAGCTATTGAAAGTACGGTGTGTTGAACAAAAAATGACTAAAAAATTTTTTTCCAAAAAATAGCAAAAATTAAAAATGGCATTTTTAGCAAGCATTCATATAAATATAACATCCTAGAACAAAATATTTTTTTATTAACCACAAAAACGAATTAACTATATTTTAGCTATTGAAAGTACGAAGTGTTGAACAAAAAGTGTCTAAAAAATTTTTTTCCACAAAATAGCAAAAACTAAAAATGGCACTTTTAGCAAGCATTCATATAAATATAACATCCTAGAACAAAATATTTTTTTATTGGGCACACAAACGAATTTACTATATTTTAGCTATTGAAAGTACGGTGTGTTGAACAAAAAATGACTAAAAAAATTTTTTCCACAAAATAGCAAAAATTAAAAATGGCATTTTTAGCAAGCATTCATATAAATATAACATCCTCGAACAAAATATTGTTTTATTAGGCACAAAAATTAATTAACTATATTTTAGCTATTGTAAGTAAGGCGTGTTGAACAAAAAATGTCTAAAAAATTATTTTTCCAAAAAATAGCTAAAATTAAAAATGGCATTTTTAGCAAGCATTCATATAAATAAAACACCTTGGAACAAAATATTTTTTATTAGCCACAAAACTTAATTAACTATATTATAGCTATTGAAAGTACGGTGTGTTGAACAAAAAATGTCTAAAAAATTTTTTCCACAAAATAGCAAAAATTAAAAATGGCATTTTTAGCAAGCATTCATATAAATATAACATCCTCCAACAAAGTATTTTTTTATTAGGCACAAAAATTAATTAACTATATTTTTAGCTATTGAAAGTACGGTGTGTTGAACAAAAAATGTCAAAACATTTTTTTTCCACAAAATAGCAAAAATTATAAATGGCATTTTTAGCAAGCATTCATATAAATATAACATCTTGGAACAAAATATTTTTTTATTAGGCACAAAAATTAATTAACTATATTTTAGCTATTGAAAGTACGGTGTGTTGAACAAAAAATGTCTAAAAATTTTTTTCCACAAAATAGCAAAAATTAAAAATGGCATTTTTAGCAAGCATTCATATAAATATAACATCCTAGAACAAAATATTTTTTTATTAGACACAAAACTTAATTAACTATATTTTAGCTATTGAAAGTACGGTGTGTTGAACAAAAAATGTCTAAAAATTTTTTTTCCACAAAATAGCAAAAATTATAAATGGCATTTTTAGCAAGCATTCATAAAAATATAACATCCTAGAACAAAATATTTTTTTATTAACCACAAAAACGAATTAACAATATTTTAGCTATTGAAAGCACGGTGTGTTGAACAAAAAATGTCTAAAAAAATTTTTTCCACAAAATAGCAAAAATTAAAAATGGCATTTTTAGCAAGCATTCATATAAATATAACATCATGGAACAAAATATTTTTTTATTAGGCCCAAAACTTAATAAACTATATTTTAGCTACTGAAAGTACGGTGTGTTGAACAAAAAATGTCTAAAAAATTTTTTTTTCAAAAAATAGCAAAAATTAAAAATGGCATTTTTAGCAAGCATTCATATAAATATAACATCTTGGAACAAAATATTTTTTTATTAGGCACAAAAATTAATTAACTATATTTTAGCTATTGAAAGTACGGTGTGTTGAACAAAAAATGTCTAAAAATTTTTTTCCACAAAATAGCAAAAATTAAAAATGGCATTTTTAGCAAGCATTCATATAAATATAACATCCTAGAACAAAATATTTTTTTATTAGACACAAAACTTAATTAACTATATTTTAGCTATTGAAAGTACGGTGTGTTGAACAAAAAATGTCTAAAAATTTTTTTTCCACAAAATAGCAAAAATTATAAATGGCATTTTTAGCAAGCATTCATAAAAATATAACATCCTAGAACAAAATATTTTTTTATTAACCACAAAAACGAATTAACAATATTTTAGCTATTGAAAGCACGGTGTGTTGAACAAAAAATGTCTAAAAAAATTTTTTCCACAAAATAGCAAAAATTAAAAATGGCATTTTTAGCAAGCATTCATATAAATATAACATCTTGGAACAAAATATTTTTTTATTAGGCACAAGACTTAATTAACTATATTTTAGCTATTGAAAGTACGGTGTGTTGAACAAAAAATGTCTAAAAAATTGTTTTTCCAAAAAATAGCAAAAATTAAAAATGGCATTTTTAGTAATCATTCATATAAATATAACATCCTAGAACAAAATATATTTTTATTGGGCACGAGAACGAATTAACTATATTTTAGCTATTGAAAGTACGGTGTGTTGAACAAAAAATGTCTAAAAAAATTTTTTCCACAAAATAGCAAAAATTAAAAATGGCATTTTTAGCAAGCATTCATATAAATAAAACATCTTGGAACAAAATATTTTTTTATTAGGCCCAAAACTTAATTAACTATATTTTAGCTATTGAAAGCACGGTGTGTTGAACAAAAAATGTCTAAAAAAATTTTTTCCACAAAATAGCAAAAATTAAAAATGGCATTTTTAGCAAGCATTCATATAAATAAAACATCTTGGAACAAAATATTTTTTTATTAGGCCCAAAACTTAATTAACTATATTTTAGCTATTGAAAGTACGGTGTGTTGAACAAAAAATGTCTAAAAAATTGTTTTTCCAAAAAATAGCAAAAATTAAAAATGGCATTTTTAGTAATCATTCATATAAATATAACATCCTAGAACAAAATATATTTTTATTGGGCACGAAAACGAATTAACTATATTTTAGCTATTGAAAGTACGGTGTGTTGAACAAAAAATGTCTAAAAAAATTTTTTCCACAAAATAGCAAAAATTAAAAATGGCATTTTTAGCAAGCATTCATATAAATAAAACATCTTGGAACAAAACATTTTTTTATTAGGCACAAAACTTAATTAACTATATTTTAGCTATTGAAAGTACGGTGTGTTGAACAAAAAATGTCTAAAAATTTTTTTTCCACAAAATAGCAAAAATTAAAAATGGCATTTTTAGCAAGCATTCATATAAATATAACATCCTCGAACAAAATATTGTTTTATTAGGCACAAAAATTAATTAACTATATTTTAGCTATTGTAAGTAAGGCGTGTTGAACAAAAAATGTCTAAAAAATTATTTTTCCAAAAAATAGCTAAAATTAAAAATGGCATTTTTAGCAAGCATTCATATAAATAAAACACCTTGGAACAAAATATTTTTTATTAGCCACAAAACTTAATTAACTATATTATAGCTATTGAAAGTACGGTGTGTTGAACAAAAAATGTCTAAAAAATTTTTTTCCACAAAATACCAAAAATTTAAAATGGCATTTTTAGCAAGCATTCATATAAATATAACATCCTCCAACAAAGTATTTTTTTATTAGGCACAAAAATTAATTAACTATATTTTTAGCTATTGAAAGTACGGTGTGTTGAACAAAAAATGTCAAAACATTTTTTTTCCACAAAATAGCAAAAATTAAAAATGGCATTTTTAGCAAGCATTCATATAAATATAACATCATGGAACAAAATATTTTTTTATTAGGCACAACACTTAATTAACTATATTTTAGCTATTGAAAGTACGGTGTGTTGAACAAAAAATGTCTAAAAAATTTTTTTCCACAAAATAGCAAAAAATTAAAAATGGCATTTTTAGCAAGCATTCATACAAATATAACATCCTCGAACAAAATATTTTTTTATGAGGCACAAAAATTAATTAACTATATTTTAGCTATTGAAAGTACGGTGTGTTGAAAAAAAATGTCTAAAAAATTTTTTTTCCAAAAAATAGCAAAAATTAAAAATGGCATTTTTAGCAAGCATTCATATAAATATAACATCCTCGAACACAATATTTTTTTATTAGGCACAAGACTTAATTAACTATATTTTAGCTATTGAAAGTACGGTGTGTTGAACAAAAAATGTCTAAAAAATTTTTTTCCACAAAATACCAAAAACTAAAAATGTCACTTTTAGCAAGCATTTATATAAATATAACATCCTGGAACAAAATATTTTTTTATTAGGCACAAAAACGAATTAACTATATTTTAGTTTTCGAAAAAGTACGGTGTGTTGTAAAATTCTAAAAAATGTTATTTCCATAAACTATCTAAAATAAAAAATGGCATTTTTAGCAAGCATTCATATAAATATAACATCCTGGAACAAAATATTTTCTTATTAGGCACAAAAACGAATTAACTATATTTTAGCTTTCGAAAAAGAACGGTGTGTGTTAAAAATGTCTACAATTTTTTTTTTCCCCAAAATTGTTAAAATTAAAAATGGCATTTTTAGCAAGCATTCATATAAATATAATATCCTGGACCAAAATATTTTTTTATTAGGCACAAAATCGAATTAACTATATTTTAGCTATTGGAAGTACGGTGTGTTGAAAAAAAAATGTCTAATAAAGTTTTTTCCAAAAACTAACTAAAATTATAAATGGCATTTTTGGCAAGCATGTATATAAATATAACATTCTGGAACAAAATATTTTTTTATTAGGCACAAAAATTAATTAACTGATTTTCTCATTAAAATGATAAGCTTATGTCAACATTTTTTGGCCAAAATTTTTTTCCCCGTAGATTGATGCCGTTGCTATATTATTGAAGAGCGTAGAAAATTATGTTTCAATTGAAACGAAAAAAAGCGTTGTTTTTGTTTATTTGCATGCAAATTTAATTTTCGAATACTTTTCTGAACTTATTTTATCGCTTGCTAATTCAACATCTGTATCTTATTTCCATTCCTATTTAAGTCAATATTTTTTTGAAGCGAAGCTTTTTACTCCTCGTTTTGTGATTTGCTTGGAGTGAAATCTGAAAAATTTTCGACAGATTTTTTCTTGGAAATTTGATGTTTCTTTGTTGCTAGTGCTTATTACAACAAGAAAATTTAATACTTTAATATTAAATAATAAAAATATTTGTTGGTCTGCCCGTGGGGATCGAACACACGTCCTCTTACACGAGAGTCCAATGCACTATCCACTAGGCCACAAAGACTTATTAGAAAGTGGTGTTCATTCAATCCTAATTATAACAAAAGCTATGCTGCAGTAAATCGTCACCATCTATCAATAGATAGAGGATTGTGTATTTGCTATGCTACAACTATCAAAAATTTGCTTTTATTTGCCACAAGGTGTCTCCAGCTTCGGTTTGTTTGTATTGCGAATGCGTTTATGGTGCTGTTGGCATAGAGTGTAAATTATTATCTAGAGATTGCATCAACTCTGCTAAATCTCTGGCATGTGTTAACCGAGTTATTTCACTTAAAAACATGAAGCAAAAAACTCTGTTAACCTCTGTTAACACATGCCAGAGATTTAGCAGAGTTGATGCAATCTCTAGATAATAATTTATACTCTATGCTGTTGGTACGAAGAAAATTAGCAATGCCCACAAGTGCATAGAGTATAAATTATTATCTAGAGATTGCATCAACTCTGCTAAATGTGCGGCAGGTGTTAACAGAGGTTAACAGAGTTTTTTTTTTCTTCATGTTTTTAAGTGAAATAACTCTGAAATAATAATTTACACTCTATGACAAGTGCGTTGACAAGTGCGTTTTTAAGTGTCAAAAAAATAGATATCAATAAATATGGAATCAACAAACGCATGCATGAGTCAGTGCAGCCAAGTTCACAACCATGTGTGGAGAGTTAAAATGGAGAGTCGCTGGCATTATATGCCCGTATATGTAATTGGAGTGGAAATTTGACATTCGACAATAAAAAATATGCAGTAAATATGTTTTCTGTATATATGTAATTTATTTTATGTTATTTTAAATTTTTGAATTTAAAAGATAATTTATTAAAAAGAAAAAAATTATTAAGCTATCAAATCTATGTAACTGCGAAAAAGCTTCGCTTCTCTCGTGTGTCCAACGACGCACCTGTATTTTGGTATTCTTTTTATTCTGTACTTGTTAAGGACTTATGTAAATATTTAATATTTCGTAAATTAATTTAATTAAAAAATAAAAGTTTTTAATTAAAAATTAATTTCAGATGTGTCTATATTAAATTAACCGGCATTAAATGAAAAAATCGTAAAAAAGTAGAATTTCGGAACCTTCACTCAATGGTCTATAACTTCATTATTCTACCATGAATTTTCCAGCAGTGCGTTTTTTGAAGCGAAGCTTTTTACTCCTCGTTCTGTGATTTGCTTAGAGTGAAATCTGAAAAATTTTCGACAGATTTTTTCTTGGAATTTTGATGGTTTCTTTGTTGCTAGCGCGTATTACAACAAGAAAATTTAATACTTTAATAATAAATATTAAAAATATGTTTTGGTTCCCGTGTGGATCGAACCCGTGTCCTCTTGAGTGATAGCCCAGCACACTAACCACTAGGCCACAAAGACTTTTGAGAAACGATTGTTAATTTAATCTTAGTTATAACAGAGCTATGCTGCCACAAGGTGTCTGCAGCATCGGTGTGTTTGTATTGTGAATGCGTTTGTGGTGTTGTTGGCATAGAGTATAAATTATTATCTAGAGATTGCATCAACTCTGCTAAGTCTCTGGCATGTGTTAACAGAGGTTAACGGAGTTTTTTTTCTTCATGTTTTTAAGTGAAATAACTCTGTTAACACATGCCAGAATTTTAGCAGAGTTGATGCAATCTCTAAATTATAATTTACACTCTATGTACGCTGTTGAAGGAAAAAATTTGTTCAGTGCAGTCAAGTTCACAACCATGTGTGGAAGTTAAAATTAAGTTATTAAAAAGAAAAAATCATTAAGCTATCAAATCTATGTAACTGAGAAAAAGCTTCGCTTCTCTCGTGTGTCCAACGACGCACCAGTGTTTTTTTCTTCAAAGAACTATCTTTACGTAAAAAATGATTAACTGAGATTTTTTTTGAGATTTCGATATTTTTTTAGATTTAGATTAAAAAAAAAAAATCGCCGAATTTCTTCTAATTCCGTCAAGTTTACTGAGCCAAATGACAAAGTTTGTTCTAAGCATTTGTAGGTAATTTAAATGTTTTGATTTCATTTTTTTTTTAAATATGTTAATTCGTTTTCGAGATAGGTTGCTATTTATGACACTACATCCTGGAAAAAGGGGAAATTTCAAAAAATCTTATCTCAAAAACCTATCCGTCGAAAATTTTTTTAATGTGATATTCGTGTTTAGAAGGCCAAAGTCCATAAGAAAAAATTAGTGGCATGTGGATCACAAAATGGGTGGCGCCTAGTGTAATTGAAAAGGGTCTTAAATTAGGTGTGAATTGAAACCAGAAAACCCGTTATTTTTATCCCATCTTGCTTCGTTCAAGAATTATAGAGTTTTTAAATTTTACCTACCATGGCATGGTTTTGGAAACTTTTTTTTTTTAAATCGACTACAAAATCACTACAAAGAAAAAAATAATTTTAAAATAACATTTTCTTTTAATTTCTTGGTGATTTTTGATAATTTATTTAAGCATATGATTATATTGGAAAACTTATAATTTTAGTTTGTTTCTTATTTGTTTTATTATCATAAATATATTAATTTCCTTATGAATATAAAGCTTTAGGACTTTTAATCAGAAGTGTCTACTTCAAAGCTTTTGTATTCATAAAGAAATTAATATATAAAAAAAAAAAACGAAATGGCCATTTCCGTCCTTGAAAGGACTTTGGCCGAGCTTCTTATGATCAATTGTGTTGTGTGTGATGTGAAAATGTTTTCACAGAAATGATCGAGAACTTGACCTACATGTTTTACACCGACTCCGAACGGCTTATGTTCTCAAGAAGCTTTTCATGGCAGTTTTTACTCTCTGAGGTTTGCCATTGTCTGCAGAGAGGTGACGGCCGAACAGACAAATTAATTTGATTGCAAAAATTTCAGATGGAGGATTCGAACCTGGGTTCTCTGGCGTAAGAGTCACACACTGTACCCACTACGCCACGGCCGCCAAAGAAATTAATATATTTATGATAAAATTAAAATAATATATTTTCCAATATAATAACATATTTAACCCTAACCCTCCGGGAGGGGGTCACCGGTGACCCATTTTACCTTTGAAGTCAAATATCTCCGAAGAAAATTTTTTTTCAGTGATCAAATTTTAGGATAGCTATCAAGAGCATATTTTAAAGCGTTTTTCGCTGGATTTAGGCTACTTACGTTTTTGGACTCCGGGCTGGAGTGCGCCAAAGTCCAATACCCCTCACCCTCCGGGAGCGGGTCACCGGTGACCCGCAATGGCCACCATAAATTTTATATGAAAATAATAAATAAGAACACAGTTTTTATTTCTATTTTGTATTTTTTTTTTTATATTTTATTATTAAATATAGAAAATTATAGGTTGTAATAAAAAAAGAGGTATAGTTGAAATTTTTTTATGGAAATTCAAGAATTTGGACCAAAATTAAAAATTGGCTGGTGGCCCGCTAATAGAATGCCACACAAATTCAACAATTTGGGCCAGTTCAGAGCGGTGGCAAGCTCTTGGTATGGGTGGCACACATTGTGCGTTTGCAATTTGAGCATTTTGTACGACCTTTCCGGTCCGATTTCGGATCATTGAAAATGCAAATATAGCAACGACCCTTCGCAACTTTACGACCATCTTTTGTTTTCATCTCAGGCTCTGGTGCTGCTGGTCCAACTACAGGAACGTTTTCGGCAACTGGAACTGGAACTGTAGGAACAAATTGTATAGTTATTCCGAGCATAAGCTCAAGAGCAGCTCTATAATTAATTTTTCTTATAACCATTTGATCATTTGCTCTCTTTTCCATGTTAGCTGTTGCCAAATCTTTTCCAAGCTGAGTCAAGAAATAGCGTCTAGAAGATCGCCTTTTAGACTTCTCCGGATTCAGTTTACTGAAAACACAAAATGCTGCTAATGCAGCTACATCTAACATATTGAAAAATAAAGCCAACGGCCAACGATTTGTTTTGCGTTTCGTTGTGTACTTGGAGAGCATCTGATCCATAACGTCAACACCACCTTTTGTCTTGTTGTAATAGTGGTTCATTTCTTCTTTTCCATTTTCATTAGTCACACGAGTGTAGTGCATGGTCGAAAGCAAATAAACTGATTTATTTTTCTTTGTGACAACGGACAAAAGAGTAGTGTCTTTGCTAAATGCATATCGATGTGTTCCAATATCATCGGTACGGTTAGGCTTTAATTCTCTGGGAATATACGGCTTATTCGAACGAAGGGTTCCAACGATACTCATGCCTCGGGTTTTTAACTGGTTGGCCAACGGTAACGACGTAAAGAAATTATCCGTTGTTACGTTCAACCCTGACTGTTTGTATGCATTTACTAACTTCAGAACTATGTTTTGCCCAACGTTAGTTTGTCTCTCAGTACCAGGTTGACGACCCAAATAAATAGTTCCAAAAAGTGGATATACATCAGCTGTGTTGCATACCCAGAAAATCTTGATCCCATATTTGGCTGGTTTTGATGGGATGTACTGAATAAAACCTGCCCGACCTCTGAACGGGAACAACTGCTCATCAATAGTGACGTTCGCGTCTGGATAATAGTTTTCTTTAAAATTTTTCATAAGCATTTCCCAAACGTCACTTATTGGGGCAGCTTTATCACTTTCTTTTCTAGTCGCTCTGGTATATGCATTGTCGAAACGGATGACACGCAGAATCTGTTGAAATTCTGCTGCACCTGTTGCACCTGAAGATTCACCTCTAGCCGCAGCAGAATCTGAACATTCACCAGAATGTTCCACATCCATTTCACGTCTACCACGTTTCGGCATTTTATTGAAGAATAAAATTATTTTATGTGCACGAACCACAAATCATCAACTGCTTATGCTAAAAGCATAACATGAACCGACATGCACGCACTAAATTCAAAAAACAAGAATAAGAATGGAGAGAGAGAATAAAAACATCCACGCACTTCAGGGGGTCACCGGTGACCCCCTCCCGGAGTCTATGAGGTAAAATGTTTGCCGGAGGGTTAGAGTTAAATAAATTACCAGATATGACCAGGAAATTAAAAGAAAAAGTTATTTTAAAATTATTTTTTACTTTGCAGAGATTTTGCCGTCAGTTTTTTTTTTTTGTGAATGCGTTTGTGTTGTTGGTGATATATGCTTTTGTTTTGTTTTTGTATAGTGCGAAGGGAAAATTAACAATTGCCCACAAGTGCGTTGAAATAACAATGACTGTGACATGAAATAAAATAATAATAAAATGCTATTTAATTAACTGGAGGGAATATTAACGTGTGTTTTTTTAATTTACTTTATATCGTTTTAAAGTTTTGAATTTGAGTGTTTTTTTATTACAAAAAAAAAACCATTAAATAATCAAATCTATGAAACTGTGAAAAAGCTTAGCTTCTCTCGTGTGTCCAACGACGCACCTGTGTTTTGTCTGAAGCAAAGCTTTTTATGCCTCGTTCTATGATTTGCTTAAGTGAAATCTCAATAATGACACTTTTTCTTTTCTGAACCGAACAGAACAGCGTTTTTCTTAGAAATTTATGTTTCTTTGTTCTTTGCGTCTATTTTAACAAGTAAATGTATTTTTAATTTATTGAAAATATTTCTTCGATCCTCCGCATGGAATTGAACCCGCATCGTTGTGATTAGGAGTTCAATACTCTATCTACTGATCCAAATGCCTCTATCAAGTATGTATTACTAAATCTATGTTGCAGTAGCTCACAATAATCTCTTAATAGATAGAGGATTATCTTTTGGATGTTTTACATATTAATACATTTCACATAAATGTTTCACTTGTTACTACTTGCTACAAAATGTCACCAGCAACGGTGTTTTAGTAAACTACAACTAAAGCTGTGTTGCAGCTACTTGCTACATACAAGATGCCATCAGCACCGGCAAAAATTAACAATTGCCCACAAGTGCGTTGAAATAACAATGAATGTAGCACGTTATAAAATATATAAAATAATAATGAAATAATTTACTTTAGTTATTTTAAATTTTTTAATTTAAAATATATTTTATTAAAAAAAACCACTAAATTATTAAATCTATGAAACTTCAAAAAAACTTCGCTTCTCTCGTGTGTCCAACGACGCACCTGCGCTATTTTCTGATTCGATGCGCCTCATTTTTTATTTTTGATTGTACATATCTGTGAACCGCGATGTAGGTACATCAAAAATCTTAAAATACAGTACACATACAATCTAGAATCGAAATTGAGGCGCCACGAAATTTATCGTACACCTATGGTGTAGTGTACATTTTCACTTAGAACTGAATATAGAAACAAGAAAAAAAAAAATTGTCTATACCTCAAAAAAATTACTTCGCTCTTTTATATACTCTATTTCTTATATTTATGGCTGCTCGAAAATGCTGTTTTAACTTATTTATTTATCTGGCCTTACAGTTCCTTCAAAAGTTAAATCAATAAACTTTACACTTATACAATTGGTGAACGAATTATCAAAGACTCTAAAAAATTCACAGGCTTCGTAAATGTCAAGCGAAAATCGACTGGTTACTCAACAACCAAGTTTAAGGGAAATGTTACTTTTTCTATCCCTCAGAACATATGTAATCTTTTTGCAGATCACTATGAAGAGGTATTCTGTACACCTTCAACCCAAAAGCAAACTCCATCATTGATTTCCAACATATAACCATTGGGTAGCGCAGTCAATCTAACGCAGAGTGACATAGTAAATTCTATTAAGGAATTAGATACTAACAAGTCTTCTGGTCCAGACCTGTTACAACCAAATTTTCTTATTCAATGCTCAGACCAGTTAGTTATGCCCTTTTACTTAATTTTTAATAAATCCTTGCAAACAGGTATTGTTACTTCTTTATGGAAATCTTCTCATCTTACGCCAATTTATAAGAACGGCGACAAGAGAGATGTTGCAAATTATAGGGACGTTGCAATACTATAGGCCATTCCCAAACTATTTGACAAAATTATATGTTCCAAACTTACAGACCTAATTAATCCACGTTTAAATATCCAACAACATGGATTCCGTAAAGGAAGATCAACCACTAGAAATCTTACAACAATGACCTATAAAGATCTGATTAAACTGGAAAAAAGGCATCAGATAAATGCAGTCTGTACTGATTTTAGCAAAGCCTTTGATAGCGTCGATCATAAAATCTTGAATATAAATCTTAAAAAATTCGGTATATCAGGTTCCTTGCTGAAGTGGCTCAAGTCCTATCTGTATGAAAGATCCAATATGTAAAATTGCAGGGTATTCTATCTTAAAAGATTGTTGCTTCGTCGGACGTACCACAAGGTAGCCACCTTGGACCATTTCTCTTCAACATATTTATAGCAGATGTATGAGAAGCTTTGAATGACATTCCACATCTCCTATATGTAGATAACCTTAAAATGTGCTATGTCATTAAATTAGATGAGGATTCAGTAGTCTTTCAGAATAATTTTTTATCTCTGTAGCATTGGTGTAGTCATAATAACCTTTCCCTAAATGTAAATAAATGCTACGTTATAAGTTTTTCCCGTAAAAACGAAATAGCTCTTAGCAGTTATGTGCTTACTGGGGTCGTTCTCAACAGAGTTAACCACATTGCAGATCTTGGGGTTATCCTAGATAGCAGGCTGTGCCTTAACCTTCACATAGATCATATTATATCCAGGGCAAATAAACTGCTTGGATTCATAAAAAGACGTGCAAAAGAATTCAAAAATATATGGGTAACAAAAACACTTACTGCACGTTAGTGCGCCCAATTTTTGAATATTGTTGCATAGTGTGGAATCCAGCATTTGAAGTGCACAAAAAAAGACTAGAATCTATTCAAAAACAATTTCAGCTCTTTGCTTTAAGAGATTGTTATGATCCATGAGATTATAGAAACTTACCTTCGTATGAACACAGACTGAAAGTCCTTAATACGATGCCGCTTTCATAAAGGAGAACATTACTTTGTTCATGCTTTACATTCGATGTCATAACTGGTAAAATCGATAGCGAATATATCTCCAGCAGGATTTTTCTTAATGAGCCAATAAGGAGAAATAGGTATACAATATTTTTGAGTGAATCTCAGCACCATACTATCTATGCATACAACTAACACTTAAATAGTTGTTGTAGGATATTCAATGGCACAAGCGAACACTACTCACCATCAATTTCAAAATCCGTGTTCAGACGCTCCCTTTGTAAACACCTTTTCCCATCCTAATATTTCCTCTTATTACTCACCATTCATGTTTAAACGAACTTTTTCCAATGCCCATATTTCTTGAAAATACCCTCTTATCTCTGACTCCCACTCCCACGTCCGCTTTAAGTCTTCATTATTAGTATAATTTAAAATGATTATAAATTATACAATAATTTATTATTAATATAATTATAAGACCTCTCTCTTTTCCGCATTTTTTTTTTGTCTTTGGTTTTTGACATGTTTTATAAAAAATGTCAGTGATGCGGGCGGAACACTCCCGCAACGAATAAAATATCTTCAATCACCAAAAACAAGGAACGGAGAATAAAGAAGAAAAAATAAATAAAAAAACACATGTGCGTCGTTGGACACACGAGAGAAGCGAAGCTTTTTCGCTGTTACATAGATTTGGTAGCTTAATAATTTTTCCTTTTTAATAAATTAACTTTTAAATTCAAAAATTTTAAATAATAAAACTAATTACATATATACAGAAAACATATTTACTGCTTATTTTTTTATTGTTGAATGTCAAATTTCCACACCAATTACATATACGGGCATATAATGCCAGCGACTCTCCATTTTAACTCTCCACACATGGTTGTGAACTTGGCTGCACTGACTCATGCATGCGTTTGTTAATTCCATATATATTGATATCATCTATTTTTTCGACGCTAAAAAACGCACTTGTCAACGCATTTGTGGGCATTGCTAATTTTTTTCGTACCAACAGCATAGAGTGTTAAGTATTATCTAGAGATTGCATCAACTCTGCTAAATCTCTGGCATGTGTTAACAGAGTTATTTTACTTAAAAACGTGAAGGAAATAGACTCTGTTAACCTCTGTTAACACATGCCAGAGATTTAGCAGAGTTGATGCAATCTCTAGATAATAATTTTCACTCTATGCCAACAGCACCACAAACGCATTCACAATACAAACAAACCGATGCTGGAGACACCTTGCGTCAAATAAAAGCCAATTTTTGATAGTTGTAGCATAGCAAATACACAATTCTCTATCTATTGATAGATGGTGAGGATATATTGCAGCATAGCTTCTGTTATAATTAGGATTGAATTAACAACTATTTCTAACAAGTCTTTGTGGCCTAGTGGATAGTGCATTGGACTCTCGTTTAAAAGGGCGTGGGTTCGATTCCTACGGTAGCCTAACATATTTTTAGTATTTAATATTAGTATTAAATTTTCTTGTTGTAATAAGCACTAGCAACAAAGAATCCATCAAATTTCCAAGAAAAAATCTGTCGAAAATTTTTCAGATTTCACTCCAAGCAAATCACAAAACGAGGAGTAAAAAGCTTCGCTTCAATAAATATACATGTTAGAATAAATAAACTTTGTCTTCGTTGGCTAAATAAATAAACAAATATAATTGATGTAGTACTTAAAACTTGAGACAATTTTAATTTACTAAATTTGTTCCTTTCTTTAATATCAATAGCTGCACTGTTATTTTACATTATGTTCAATATTTTAAACTCTTTATTTGTGTATCTTTTGTTGTTTCTTATATTATTATTTAAACTTATTAGGTATCTTTTTATTTTTTTAATAACTTATATTTTCATATACAGTAACATTTTATTAAAAAGCTTATTGTTTTGACTTCATTAAGTACGAGTATATACATTAAGGTGATTCAAGAAAGTCGACTATTTTAATCAAAATGCCCTGTGAAATATGTTCAGGGAGGTGAGAGAGATGCCTGTAAAAACAGTAACTCTTAATATTTATATTTAGAGCTCGCGTATCGCGATTTTCTATTTTTCATATACATAAATTACATTAACTTCTTATTCTTAGATTTTAAAAACCAATTGACGGATTTAAATAACTGAAACATCTAATATACCATATAAAAATCTCGTGTTACAATGCTTGTGGCCGAACTCATCCAAAACGGCTCGACCGATTTTGATGATTTTTTTTTTTTGAAGCGAAGCTTTTTACTCCTCGTTCTGTGATTTGTTTGGAGTGAAATCTGAAAAATTTTCGACAGATTTTTTCTTGAAAAATTGATGGCTTCTTTGTTGCTAGCGCTTATTACAACAAGAAAATTTAATACTTTAATATTAAATACTAAAAATATTTGTTGGCCCGCCCGTGGGGATCGAGCCCGTGTCCTCTTGAATGAGAGCCCAATACACAATCCACCAGGCCACAAAGACTTATTAGAAACAGTTGTGAATTCAATATAAATTATAACAGAAGCTATGCTGCAGTAGATCGTCACCATCTATCAATAGATAGAGGATTGTGTATTTGCTATGCTAAACCAACAAAAATTTGCTTTTATTTGCCACAAGGTGTCTCCAGCATCGGTGTTTTTGTATTGTGAATGCGTTTGTGGTGTTATTGGTACGAGGAAAATTAGCAATGCCCACAAGTGCGTTGACAAGTGCGTTTTTAAGCATAGAGTGTAAATTATTATCTAGAGATTGCATCAACTCTGCTTAATATCTGGCATGTTTTAACAGAGTTATTTCACTTAAAAACATGAAGAAAAAAACTCTGTTAACCTCTGTTAACACATGCCAGAGATTTAGCAGAGTTGATGCAATCTCTAAATAATAATTTATACTCTATATTTAAAGTGCCAAAGAACTAGATGATATCAATAAATATGGAATTGCATACGAATGCATGACATCGGCAAGGTATCTAAAATGTTTGTTAAATTTTGTTTCGTGTGCGTTCTTTAATATATATTTTTGAAGCGTAGCTTTTTACTCTTCGTTCTGTGATTCGCTTGGAGTGAAATCTTCCACAGATTTTTTCGCTAGGTAGTACGCTGTTGAAGGAAAAAATTTGTTCAGTGCAGCCAAGTTCACAACCATGTGTGGAGAGTTAAAATGGAGAGTCGCTGGCATTATATGCCCGTATATGTAGTTGGCGTAGAAATTTGACATTCAACAATAAAAAAGTAAGCAGTAAATATGTTTTTTGTATACTCGTATATAGAATTTATGTTGTTATTTTAAATTTTTGAATTTAAAAGTTTATTTATTAAAAAGAAAAAATTATTAAGCTATCAAAACTATGTAACTGCGAAAAAGCTTCGCTTCTCTCGTGTGTCCAACGACTCGCCTGTGTTTTTTTTTTGTATATTTTGTAGGTATGAGAATAGGTTGTAAAGTACTTTTTACCTTCCAATGCAAAACGGGCGTGGCTTCACCCATACAAGTCACATTTTCGATACAGAATA
Organism: Coremacera marginata; assembly: GCA_914767935.1. Taxonomy (NCBI): domain Eukaryota; kingdom Metazoa; phylum Arthropoda; class Insecta; order Diptera; family Sciomyzidae; genus Coremacera; species Coremacera marginata. Next base: position 74,495 of record OU612048.1, read on the forward strand.
GCTACATATAGCAGTAGAAGTCACAGAACATTGAAATTCAGAATAGAGTTACCACTTGGTGATGTCCTTTTAAAGGAAAACTTGGACGGCCATTGGACAAGGGAGTGTGGCTCCGCCCATACCAGCCAAATTTTTAATATCGACAGTCATGTTGCAAAGGAATGCATTAATTTTTTTGGAGTTCACTCCTTTAGAATCGATTTTATATAGCGATTGAAATCAAGTGTTGAACAAAAACTCAAGAGTTACGTTTTCTGTCATTCTTCTAGTGACAGTTGTGGTGCTCGGCTTTCAGCCGCGCGACTATGCGCACAGCAGCAAAAAATTGTGTGTGTTTAAATATGTGCGCATATGCATCACACAGTGGTCCAAAAGGTGTGTTTATTGACATTTGGCGGTAAAAAACCTCTAACTTCTAAGCGAATGAACATTTTTTTAGCAATTTTCGGCATATGAAAGAAAAAACTTAGTCCTTTAATTTGAAGTATCAAAATAGTTTCTAAAATTTCGCTTGCAATATTTTTTTTGGGGGGGAAATTGATTTTTTGAAAATTTTTAAATATGTTATGCCGTGCAACGCATTGTAGACGTGGTTCACATCCGATATGAATCATTTTAAAAGATATTCTTTCTTTTGTAGAGGAAAATGTGTTTGCCAAGTTTTAAGGCAATATTTCAAAAACTGTGGCATTCATGAAGCTTTAACCATAAAGATGACTCCACTTTGTATGGGAAGTAGACTGGTAAATATATAGCAATTTTTTTTTTGCAACTTCACGATAAAATATGTACTTGCCTTTTGTATGAGAAATTGATATAATTTCTGCAATTTTCGCTTCTTATTTTAATCTGGTTTTTTGGAATTTTTCAAAAGTAAACAATTTTTACATATAAAGGTTTTATTTTTGTATTGAATGTTTTATTGAATTGTTTTAACAATGTATATGTATTAATATCTAAGTATTTATGAATTGTTTGATGGATCAATTTTCATCAAAAAATTCATCGTTCATGGTTGAACAATTAAATCTCTTGCTTCTTTACTTAAGGGCCTATGTGTAATTATCTTTGAATTTCTGAAACTAGATATAAATGGATCAGATATATATCATAATATTTTCAGATCAGATATGATATCATAAGCATTCGAAATAAGTCCTCATTTGTTTATTGCCTTAAAAACTTTCGGGTGTTATGTTCGATATAGAACCTAAAATCCTTATTTCTTTTCTCTTGCGCTTATTCAGATAGCTTTTCAATAGGTAGGATATGATAGTTTATGATTTATTCGCCGTGCATTAAACCTTATGCAGTGTTGGAGACATGGCACGCCAAGGAAATAATTTACTATATAATTCTGCTGTTTCCTTTACGTACTGTCCAAAATGCTCTGCTCGTATATGCTCATTGCAGCTAATATCCTGTAAATTCCAATGATTATTGATGCAGTGTGGGGGGGGCGGGGATCAGCAAAAAATCTCCTGGCTGTGTTGCCATCGTTGCTGCTGCCAGTTCCAAGCTTCGGCGTGTCAAGAATGAGTCCCACTTTGCGAAACTAAGCTTGAATTTGTTTTTTTTTCTTCCCGCATAGTTTTGCATGCAGAGTTTTTAATCGTGTCCTTTCCACCAAAATCAAAGTCATACGAGACTTTCAAAAAATGTTGAAATGTATATCCCAGTTTTGGGCACACATCAGTTGAAGGTTTGCTCAATTTCCTTCCATAAGCGCTGCAAGTAATGCATGACCGAGTGTATTTCGTGTCAGTTAATACATGCGTTACCTTACCATCGACCATTGTGAGAACAATTTATGGTGAATGGTGATATTTTTCCCGTTCAAAATGAAGACGCAATTTCCCAAAGTGTCTGTTTGCGTATTAATGGCCGCTACTTCTTCCTGAATGATTTCCGCAGTTTCCTTGTGAAAGGCGAAGGACTCGGACTTTTCCATATATTCGCCGTCTGCCTGTTCGTATTTGTTGCTTTGGAAGTTGATGGTTTTTCTTATAGGCTCCTTCAGTAGTAATGCAGTCAACCACCCGAAGGGGTACTAAAGACAATAAACATATGCGCGTCGCTTACGCCTTCTTCAAGAGTTTGCTTGTACGCTTTTTGTGCCTATGAGCCATCGCAGCCCCATTTAGAAACCAGCTGTATGTTTTCACTCTTCTGGCAGTATTTGCTCAGCAGTATGGTCCAACAAAGATTGTAATTTAACCTCAGCTGATGTTTCTGTTTTATTTCCTTCTTCCATTTGAGACATGCAGCGGTCTTTCGCAGTTACGATGGTTCTGTAATTTGGGTAGCAGTGTACACCGAAGTCCATTGTGGAACTTCTCACATCTTCATTGCTGTTTTGTCATTTTAGTATTTATTAGGAGGGCCAATGCTGAATCAGGAGATAAGCACTTGGTGGCGTTGTCGTTCTCCTGTGTTTGCTGAGGTGTTGGAAAGGCAGTTAATACTCTTCTTAGGCGATTTGGACTAGCTTTGGATGCACGTTCAACAATCTCAGATTGCAAGTACCTTCGTGCGGAGTTCAATTGCTGCAGATAGGCTTTTTCGACAAACTCTTTACCACAAGTTCGGAGATGTTCTGAAGTTTTCTTCTTTGAGTGCGGGCAGAACTCTCAGTGAAAGACTTCGTAGGTCTTCCTCTCTTAGTATTCTGTATATATTCAGTATATCTTCAGGATCGATACCAAAATCACTTTCCTCGTCTAATTGACAATCGTATTCAAGAGTTTTTTTAACCAAGTTTCGTTTGCCTGCTTAAATTTCAGCATTGATTTCGAGCAGTGGTTGAAGCGCTTTTTTACGCTGTCTACAATATTTGTAACCTTTATTGAGAGAGCTTCCATAGTATTGTGACTGACAATATTTTCGCCAATGATAGCCGCGACGATAACATAATTTTTAAATTTATTTATCAAATACAAACTAGCAACAAAATCGTAATTTACACTTTCCATAGCTGTTATGATTACGCGTAAGAGTTTTTGTGGGAAATATATTTTCAATACAGATGCGCAGCTTTATAAATAAAAAATGTGCGCAAAAAGGATTCTATCTATTAACCAATTAAGATTTCTACCTATGGCATTAACCGCGGTTGCATTCATTAACTGTATGATTATGCTTAATTATGGCAATAAAAACGCATGATTAATGCGTATTCGTGCAAATTCAAACACTTCAACAAACGACATGCACAGGTTATGCCTGTGTCGTATAGTATAATAGTTCAGTTCATATATGGTGCCTCCTACCTTATTTTGTAAAAAAGTTCCCCTTCGGCGGCGAATGGCGGTTATAGTAAATTCGGGAAAAAAATTTGAAATACTTAAACTTTCTAAAAAATATAACCAATCTGCCATCGCACGACGGTGTATGAGTTTCTCAAAATTTGTTTAAAAAATAGACTTTTAAAAAAATATCTGAAAAAATACTATAAAACATAAATTGTAATAACATTTATATAAGGCATTTTACTGACCTTAATTAAAAAAAAAAAATTGTTCAAAAATGTTGCACTGTCAAAAAGTTACACGACTTCAAACTTCAACAAAATATGTAAAAAATTCAAATCCACAAAAAAATGAGAATGGACCTTTTTTTACGCCGTTCAAAACGTTTCCGTTGACCTATGAACCTGAAAATATTCATGTTTCTAAACTAAAGTATGTTTAACAAAACTGCATCATTAGATTTTTAAAGCAGTGAAATGTAAAAAACGATTTTTGGCCGCCGAATTTTGCCCGTGCACCTCTGTGCATCGTAGCCGTTGGTCATTAGAGTAATTTGCATTACAGTGCGATTTTATTATAAGCTTTTATTTAACATGCTTCTTTCTTTGCAAACAGTTTTTCGACAGCTTGTGGGTCTCCGATTATGCTGAAATTTAGCATACATGTGTAAGCCCGGTGGCAATGCAATATTATGAAAAAAAGTTTGCCATACCCCCTTTTACCGCCCACAAATCAATAAAAATGCTATATCTCGAAAACTACCAGGCGGATTCAGATACAATTTTGGAAGTAAATATCCTTTAAGTAGGAAATGAGGTCTAATAAAAAATTTGACCACACCCCAAATTTGAAATTCGAAATTGAAATTTTGGCAGTAAATTTCGTTCAAGTATTGCATGGTTTAGAAAAAAAATGTTGCCACACCCCCTTTTACCGCCCATAAAACTACTAGGCCGATTGAGATGAAATTTTGGTAGTAAATTCCATTCAAGTAGAGAATGGGGCTTAAGAAAAAAATTTAACTACACCCCCTTTTACCGCCCACAAACTATTATATACCTCCAAAACTACCGGGCTGTTTCAGCTGAAATTTTGGCAGCAAATGTCCTTCAAGTAGTGCGTGGCTTAGAAAAAAATGTTGCCTCATCCCTCTTACCGCCCACAAATCAATCAGAATGCTATATCTCCAAAACTACAAGACCGATTCAGATGAAATTTTGATAGTAAATTTCCTTCACGTAGAAAATGCCCAAAAATTTATATATCTCCAAAACAATCGGGCTGTTTCAGTAAAAATTTTGGCAGTAAATGTCCTTCAAGTATTGCATGGGCTATAAAAAAATGTTGCCACACCCTCTTTTACCACCCACAAATCAATAAAAATGATATATATCCAAAACTACTAGGCCGATTCAGCTGAAAATTTGGCAGGACATTTTCATCAAGTAGGAGGTAACGGTTTGAATTTGGCCACACCTCCTATTCCCGCCCACAAATCAATAAAAATGCTATATTATAATAAAGTATATAATGCAATAAATAATGTAAATGGTATAAATATTGTTACTATGTACTGTTAAGGTTAATGGTCTAAAAAATTAAAATGCTATATGTAAGGATTTTAAAATAAAAGATGTTCATAATAAACCTTTAAGACTAAAAAGTAAAAAATAAAGATATATAAAAAAAAATTTTTTAAAAAAGAAGCTTTTATTTATAACCAAACCGTGAACTAAAAAGATAAAAATAAATTTCATTGACATTTGTCATACAAGTATATGTATATAGTAGGTATATTCTAGATTCAGAAGAACCTCTCCCATAGTTACCCATCATCATAATAAAAGCGTACGTAAATAGGTAAGTTCTAGGGATGCATATAAATTTAGAAACTTTCAAAATGAAAAATACATTTAAATTTTAAAAGCTTAAGTCACTGATATTGTGAAGTAAGCCTGCATATTGGATTGCGGCTTATATACACAGATAAGCCTACTAAAAGATTCAATTCCACTGATATTGTGTAGTAAACTTGTATATTTTCCATTTTGTAAATTTCTAAATTTATATACGTCCCTAGAACTTACCTATTTACGTACGCTTTTATTATGACGATGGGTAACCATGGGAGAGGTTCTTCTGAATCTAGAATATACCTACTATATACATATATGACAAATGTCAATGAAATTTATTTTTTTCGTTTTAGTTCACGGTTTGGTTTTAAATAAAAACTTTTTTTTCTTATAAATTTTTTCTTATAAATTTTTTATAATTGATAATAATATAAAAGCTTGGTAAATTATAAATCCAACTAGTTGTATTTCATTGAAATTAGTTAATTAACGAATTCGTCGAGTTAATTAAATTTTCAGCATTAATCTGTGAAAGACAGCACAAAACGTAGTTTTTTTGTTGTTGCCTGAACTGAGCTTTTCGCAAGTAAGAACAAGCAAAACATAAATATTTTGGAGATTTTGTAGTGAAGTAGAAATGCTTAAAATTGAGTAATTCGACGAATTTTCAATCGATTTCAATTAAATAAAACTGTCTGGATCTAGAATTTTTTTTTGCTATGACATAACGGGACATTTAATACAAAATATGTCCACAAATTGATCTCAAATAGGAAAAATATGAAAAATTTAAGGAAATTTTTAATTGTTGTATCATACATGTGAAGGATTGTGCTTAATACAATTTTTGAAAGAAGAAGTTAATCTAGATTTAGTTCCAGGTAGAACAATGAGAACGAATAGATGCGATGTTTTTACGATTACCACAAACCTAATATTACAGTATTTAATAATGACGTTACTATTAATAAAATTCATCATTTAACCTCATAATGAATTTATGTAATATGTGTTATAAATATATATATTTTAAAATTTAAAAAAATATATAATCCTTTAAGTAATATAATAATAAAATGGATTCATCCCCTCTGTCTTTAATAAACATCTCAAATTCACAAAACTCAAACTTATTGATCTATAGGAGTAAGCTCCAGTCACGCGTCGGAGCTGACACGCACATTTCTTTTTTGAAGCAAAGCTTTTTACGCCTCGTTTGAGATTTGCTTTAGTGAAATCTCAAAACGACACTTTTATTTTTCGACAGCGTTTTTCTTAGAAATTTATGTTGCGTCTACTATAACAACAAAATGTAATTTAATTACAATAAAAATATTTCTCGCGTTTAAAAATAGAACTCGCGCCGTTATGAGTAGGAGTTCATTACACTATCCACTGATCTAAAAGCCTCTGTTAAGCAAAGTTGTTGCATAAAGTATAAATAATTATCTAGAGATTGCATCAACTCTGCTAAATCTCTGGCATGTGTTAACAGAGGTTAACAGAGTTTTTTTTTCTTCATGTTTTTAAATGAAATAACTCTGCTTACACATGCCAGAGATTTAGCAGAGTTGATGCAATCTCTAGATAATAATTTACACTCTATGGTTGTTGATTCAAAATCAAGTATGTATTACTAAAACCTCTTAATAGATAGAGGATTGTGTATTTGCTATACATACATTCCACAACATATTACAAATACATTCCACAAAAAAGTGCTTCTACTTGCTACAAGGTGTCTCAGCATCCGTAAAAATTAACAATTGCCCACAAGTGCGTGGAAATAACAATGAATGTAGCACGAATAAAATAAATAAAATTATAATGCATTGTAATAACATTTACTGGTGTGAATATAAGCGTGTGGTTTTTTTTTTAATTTACTTTTTGCTATTTTAAATTTTTTAATATAATTTTAAAAAATTCCATTAAATTATTAAATCTATGAATCTGCAAAAAAAACTTCGGATACCAACTCATACGAAGGATTTCATATAAATATAAATATATGTTTCAGTCATTTACATCCGTCAATTTGATTATAAGATATAAGAATAAGAAACTGAAAAATAATTTTTCCCATGTAATTTATACGGAAAATAGATAATCGCGATGCGCAACCTCTAAATATTAATTTTAAGAGTTACTGTAAAAACAGGCACCTTTTCTCACCTCCCTGAATCTATTTCACGGGGAATTTTGAAAAAAAAAATGTTCGACATTTTTCAATCACCATAGTATATATGTATATTGAATATTATAATTTATTTCCTAGGTTTATACCATTTTTTTAATTTTTTGTTTTTCTATTTGTAGTTGTAGATGCTTACAATATAACATAATCAGCCAAGATATTCGTACGATGTTTGTCATATGATAGATTGCTGTCAAGTTGCTATCCCCAGCATGCAAAGTGCCACAACGGCCAGGTGCGAGGGACTCAGCACACCTCTGTAGGTTTGCTTCGATGCTGGATATTCACCTGGAGATAAACGATGAAAACACACAATTAGTACACACATATACTGCACACTTGAAGATATTTGCAATATATAATATGCATTGTTTTTTTTTAGTTTTCTTACTAAATTGGTCGTATAAGTGAGTTAAGGCGAGTGTGTGGTGTATAGTTTCTCAGTTCAATAAAATAAAATAATCAAGATATAAAAACTATGTAAAAGGAAATTTAATTGGAATAAGCAATATCGAGAGCTTCTGTCTATCTAAAAAAGAACAATTTTTCAGGAGAGCTACAAAACTGTTTTATTCGCTAATTCGAAATAAATTTTACCCATCTTCTACAATATTAACAAAAATTTTTGTTTTAAACGCCACAACTTAAAATTTATCATATTTCGCGTTATTTTAGCTGCTATGATAGAATGACAGTTTTGCCGTGAAAATTTAATAATTGTGTATGATAAAATGTGCAGATGGACACTTTTGCAGTATATTAAAAATTAGCTTTTTTAAGACTAAATTTAAGTTTTAAATTTTTTTTGACCATTTTGAAGCGAAGCTTTTTACGCCTCGTTCTGTGATTTGCTTGGAGTGAAATCAGAAAAGTTTTCGACAGCTTTTTTCTTAGAATTTTATATGGTTTCTTTGTTTCTGTGTTTTTTACAACAAGACAGTTTAATATAGCAAAACTGAGGTACTTAATGCAAGCAAACGACTTTGTTTTTTTGTTGCTAACAATAACTAGTAAAACAGTTAGATTTAACGGAATTAAGTAAAAAAAGTTCATTTATTCTTCATTTCACTAGTTATTGTTAGCAACAAAAAAACAAAGTCGTTTGCTTGCATTAAGTACCTCAGTGGGAGGAAAAAGTGGTAAGATCGGAAAATCGATTTTATACAAACAATATTATCTCTGAAGTATAAACAATGTATGCCGGGTTTTTAGAGAATTGACCAAGGAAAAAAACTGCGTCATAAAAAATAATAAAACATTTGGATTTTTTCTGAGAAAATTGCCTTGAAAGTTGAATTTTTAAAGAAAAAAACCTATTTTTTGACTTCAGATGCTTATACATTTTTTGTTTATGACTTTATGGAAAAACTTTGCACAATTAACTTAAAGCAAATTTAATTTGCTTTTCAAAAAGTTATGGTTTTTTTTAATCGTTGCAGGGATATGTTAGCTATGGATTAAAACGTAACGACACCTATTTTTTTTTGTTTTTCACTCCTAGCCCCCTAGGGGGGAATTTGCGACCACCCCCACCCATACGATTTTTTGCTCGCCTCATCGAGAGAAATCAGCCCCCACATTATAATACTCTAAGTCTGGGACACCCTGTATATGTAAATAATTTTATTTTAAATTTTTGAATTTAAAAGTTAATTTATTAAAAAGAAAAAATTATTAAGCTATCAAATCTATGTAACTGCGAAAAAGCTTCGCTTCTCTCGTGTGTCCAACGACGCACCTGTATTTTTTTTACCACATTTTTTGCCTGGCTTGCTTGCTGCATGCATTTATTTCAATATATCTATTAGATATTTGCAAGATTCAGGTATTTGTATTTTTCAATATTTCTATGCAAATCAAATATAAATTTTTTAAACATTTTTCAAAAATTATCTTCACAAAATTATATAATAAGATTTGAATTCACTTTCGAAGTTATTATATGACATAATAAGATTTCACTTTCGTTTGTAAGTTATTATATTATATAATAACAATTTCACTCACTTCACTTTGGAAGTTATTATATGAACGACTAGATGCGATATTATATATCAAATCTAATGTGCAAAATTTCAAAACATTTCTTTAATTTTTGTGGATTTTTAAGAGATTTTACGTTTAAAATAAAGCCACTTTGTATGGGAAGTGTGCGTGGTTTTCATCCGATTTTGTTATATATCTCAGAGATGGTTTATTAAGTATCAAAGCTTATGTGCAAAATTTTAAAACATTTCTTTAATTTTTGCAGATTTTTAAGAGAATTTACGTTTAAAATAAAGCCAATTTGTATGGGAGGTAGGCGTGGTTTTCATCCGATTTTGTCAAATATCATAAGATGGTTTATATTAAATTTCAAAGCCTATGTGTAAAAATTCAAGACATTCCATTAATTTGAGCAGGTTTTTAAAAGATTTTACTTTTAAAGCATGTCAAATTAAAGAGCATGTCAAATTTCTTGGAATAACTCTCAGCAACAATCTTTCATGGAATCGACATATACGTATATTGAATATACAGAAGAAAATATCGTATGGTTTAGGATTACTGCACAAATTTAAAAATAAACGGAATTAAAGAAATTGCAAAGGATAAAAAACAAATGCATTAAAACGGTATTTGGCCTACATCCAAGATTTCCAAGTCATCAATTGTACACGGAGGCGTTTGGAAATATTCCATCCTTACACAGATTGTATCAATATCATCTTTAAATGCAGGTATTCAAGAACTTAGCAAACAGCAGCTATAACTCTATGCAACTTCAAGCACAAAATCATGGATTCAACACAAGAAATAGGTGCAACCTAATAATGGCGAGATGCAATCGAGAAGTCACAAAACAGCGTTGTCTATATGCGGGTTCGAGAGCTTATAATAGTCTACTGGAAAATATAAAAAACGCTATATCAATAAGTACATTTAAATTAAAGTTGAAGCAATACTTACAAAATAATAATGACTAGTATAAAATAAAACAAACTAAGAAAATGTAATGTATATATAGCAAATCGTGTCGACCTCAACTCCGTTGCAATGAAAAGTCTCCACAATTAACTATAAAATATTTATTGATTAATATTAAAAGTATTACAATACTGATTAGTAAGAACTGAAAAGATGTAGATTAGTTGCTGCTGCTTGCGTGTTGCGATTCGAACTAGTGATTCAGTTTTTTGTGTATCTGTCGCTTACAGCTTGTTGAACATTGTTGCTTTTTTCCTTTAGGTTGCTGAATGTGCTGAATGTGTGTAGACAGTGCTGCCACATCCACTCCCCCTCCAGTGACTAAGTCACGATTTGCGAAGCTTACATTCCTCTTTCGTTCATATATTCGAAGCGGTGCATTACTTGTCTGCTCCTGATGATCTTCTCTAACTACAAAAGCTGGCTTGAGTCTATCCGTTGAAATGCTAACGTTTTTGTCGTTGATTTTGATCGTAAATACACGATCAGTTAACCTTTCGATAACTTCATAAGGGCCTTGGTACGGAGGTTCTAGTGGCTGTCTTACGGCATCTGTTCGAAGCAGTACGTGAGAACAATCGTAAAGATTTTTTAAAACAAAAACTTTGTCTTTGATGTGGTGCGCAGCTGGAATTGGTCGAATCAACCGCATATGTTCGCGGAATTTTTCAATAAAAATTTGCGGATCTGCGGGCATGTCTTCGTTGGTAAAGAATTCGTTTGGAAGTCGTAGGGGTCCACCATAGAGCAAGTCTGCTGCAGATGCTTTAAGATCTTCTTTTAAACACGTTCGAAGTCCCAGTAGAACTGTTGGAAGCAAATCTGTCCACGGTTCGTTTGGATGGCACATTAGTGCAGCTTTGAATGATCGATGCCAACGCTCTACCATTCCATTTCCTTGAGGATGGTACGCCGTCGTTCGAATTCGTTTTGAGCCCACAAGATTAGCGAGCGCTTTGAAAAGCGCTGACTCAAATTGAGTACCTTGGTCAGTTGTTATTGTTTTTGGGCATCCAAAGCGAGCGACCCAATTTGACCAAAAAGCTGTTGCGACTGTGTCAGCTGTCATGTCCTTAAGTGGAATGGCCTCTGGCCAACGAGAAAATCTATCAATCATTGTGAGACAGTAGCGAAATCCTTGGTAGAGTGGCATAATAACAAGATCCAAGTGGACATGGTCGAAGCGATTATCAGGCATGTCGATTTTATTTGGGGCCAACTTGTTGTGTCTATGAATCTTGGCTCTTTGGCATGGCAGGCAGTTACGAGCCCACATCGTTACATCTTTTTTAACACCTGGCCACACATACCTATGCCGAAGCTGCTGAAGCGTTGCCCGGCCACTGGGATGCGATAGACCATGGACCGAAGCGAAAACTTGTTGGCGCAGTTTCATAGGCACATACGGGCGAATATATCCAGAAGAGATATCGCAATAGACAGCTGCTTCAGGCATAACATGAACAATTTGTAGTTTCAGAGAATTGTTACCCTCTAAAATGGTTTTCAACTCGCTGTCATTCTCCTGTTCTATTTGAAGCTCCTTCAAATCGATGCTGGTTGGCATGGAAATCTGGTTCACCCTCGATAAGGCATCCGCTACCGTGTTTTCAAGACCTGATAAATAAACAATTTCAGTACTAAATTGTGATATATAATCTAATTGCCTGAGTTGTCTCGGAGAAGCCTTGTCTGGTTTTTGCGAAAAAGCATACACCAGGGGTTTGTGGTCCGTTTTAATGATAAAGACTCGCGCCTCGAGTAAGTGCCGGAAAAACTTTGTTGCTTCATATATCCCCAACTCCCTATCGTAGGTGCTATAATTTTTTTCAGCAGCTGACAGCTTACGCGAAAAAAAACCTAACGGCTCCCAGTTGTCTGTTTTTTGCTCGAGCGCTGCTCCGATGGAAGTGTCCGATGCGTCCGTAATAAGAGCAAGTGGTGCGTTGGATGCAGGATGCGCCAGTAGTGCAGCTTCGCCAATACTTTTTCTGCATGCCTCGAAAGCTTCATCTGCTTTAGGTGTCCATGGAACCTTGCGTTTGTCGTTTTTTTTAGAGTCGCGTAAAAATTCATTTAGAGGTGCCTGCAGTTGAGCAGCACGTGGAATGCATCGCCGATAATAATTTACGACTCCTAAAAATCTACGTAGCTCGCATATTGTTTCAGGCTTGGTATAGTTTAAAATTGCAGAAACTCGTTCGCTTGGTGGCTTGCAACCATTTTTGTTGATCGTGTACCCGAGGAAAAGTACCTCTGGTTGGCCAAAGTGACACTTGCTGACATTGATTGTAAGCCCGTGTTCCTTTAATTTCGAAAAAACAATACGAAGGTGTTCACGGTGTTGTTCAGGAGATTCAGACATGATGATAATGTCATCAATGTAACAAAACACAAAGTCGATGCCTCTGAAAACTGTGTCCATAAACCTTTGGAACGTTTGTGTAGCATTTCGAAGACCGAAAGGCATAAATAAAAACTCTACTAGTCCAAAAGGCGTACAAACTGCTGTTTTTTTTATGTCTTCCTCAGCCATAGGAACTTGATAGTAAGCGCGGACAAGGTCGAGAGTTGAAAAAATGGTTTTGCCACACAGTTTCTCAGCAAAATCGTAGATATGAGCAATCGGGTAACGATCTGGAACTGTTTGTGAATTGACCTTTCTATAGTCGCCGCAGGCACGCCAACCACCGGTTTTTTTGGCTACCATATGGAGAGGGCTTTCCCATTGACTTTTAGAAGGGCGACATATTCCTTGTTCAATGAGAAAGTCGATTTCGGCCCTTGCACATAAAAGTTTATCGCCTGCAAGACGTCTTGGTCGATCAGCCACTGGTTGGCCAACTGTTTCGATGTGATGCAAAACTGACGTTTCAGAATTGTGTTTTTGTTTTGGTGAGCTTGTGGTCACTTCAACAAATTCTTGAAGCAAGTCGCTGTAAGATTCCGATATGTTTACGGTTGAAATGCCAAACTCAGAAGCTTCTAACATTTCACCGCGCGTGGTGAGTCGAGTTGTTGAATCAATGAGACGCTGGTTTTTCAAATCAATGAGCAGATTAAAATGACTTAAGAAATCTGCGCCAATTATTGCTGTTTGCACGCTTGCGATGATAAAAGACCATTTGAGAGCTCGCCGCAAGCCAAGATCAAGCTGCATAATACGATCACCAAATGTTTGAATCTCAGTCTGGTTAGCGGCAAAAAGTTTGGGCCCCCCTGCATCGAGCCGTTGTTTGACCATCGACCGTGGAAAAACTGAGACCACGGATCCAGAGTCAATCAAAAAATTTATGCCTGAAAATTTGTCAAATATATGCAGTCGGGCCTCTTTGATGTTGATATTGCTTGTACGATTGTTGTTGTTATTAGAATTGTTTGTTGTTTGTGTGTTTGTTGTTTGTTGATTGCTGCCGAGAGCCACACATGCAGACGACAGACCGGCTAGTTTTCCGGATTTGCCTTCCAGCGCTGACATTCCGGACAACATTTTCGTGCTGAGTCACCAAACCTGGAATGAAAATAGCACAAGGTACCTGATGTATTGTGAGCTCCATCGCTGCTCTGATGGCGACTACGAGACTGGGACCGGCCTCTCTGCTTGTTGTTGTTGCTCATACTTTTGTTCAGTTCGGTCTGAATCTTGTCAATTTTAGTTGAGAGAGTTTGTATGACCTGGCACATTTCTGCCATTGACATAGTATCTGAGTGTGAGACTGCCAGCACAGGCTGTGTTGTCTGCGTTGAAGGAATGGAAGTTGTAGAAACTGCCGATACCATGTTTGTACCATTAACATCTAACATTTTATCAGCCAATTTGGCCAGCTTTTCGAGATCATCTTCTTCCCAGGCAGTTAGAAGCGGACGAATACTTTTGGGCATTTCGCCAAGAAATAATGTTTGGATAATCGCCTCATTGCCTGGGCCTGGAGCTAGTCGCTTCATGTGTGCCAAAATCTCTGTAGGTTTCATGCCATGTGTCTCGCCGCCCTGCAGCAGTCGTCGAAGTTTTGATTCAGGCGGCTCTGCGAATTTTGTCATGAGCCGTGCTTTTAAAGTTGCAAACTTGTCGTGCTCCGGTGGATGGGTGAGCAAGTCTTCAATTGCCATCAAAATGTCGTCTTCAAGTCTAACCGAAACCCAATCAAATTTGTCCACGTCATCAGTTATATCGCTGATACGAAATGACCTTTCAACCTGGGCGAACCACAGATGAGGATTTGATTTATTGAACTTAGGAATGTGCACACGTTGTGTACTTGGCCGCACTGCTTCGGAATTTGTTTGCCCCTCTCTTAGTCGATTTAAATCAAGTTGAATGGTCTGCATCTGTGCAAGAAGTTCTTCTACGGTTGGTTCTGTCATGTTAACAATTGTCTTGTCGTCTGTGTTGGATGAAGATTCACTCTCAGAAGTGTCCGACTCCTTGTAGTTAGGTCGCCTCGTATTTCGCAAATTTGTTCTTCTTGCCATGAACCAGCAAAATTTGCCAGCTTACGTGCGCAGCGACGTTGCCAAATTTCGCTGTGCAACAAGTTTCTTTGCAAATTGTGATTTATTGGCAAATCACGTCGGGGTCACCAGTATAGCAAATCGTGTCGACCTCAACTCCGTTGCAATGAAAAGTCTCCACAATTAACTATAAAATATTTATTGATTAATATTAAAAGTATTACAATACTGATTAGTAAGAACTGAAAAGATGTAGATTAGTTGCTGCTGCTTGCGTGTTGCGATTCGAACTAGTGATTCAGTTTTTTGTGTATCTGTCGCTTACAGCTTGTTGAACATTGTTGCTTTTTTCCTTTAGGTTGCTGAATGTGCTGAATGTGTGTAGACAGTGCTGCCACATATATAATGTATATTTAAAAGAAAATGCAATGTGTATTGAAATAATATTGTAAAGCCAGAGTAGCACGCTCCGTATTTTTATCTATTTGTCTGTCAGCCTGTTAATGTGTCCAATCGTATATAAACAAAAATTATATAAATTTGTTTATATATATATATGATATATATATATTATATATATACTCGTATATATATATGTGTTATGCATATCTTAGATATATAATTTTGTAATTTTTGTAATAATGCTAATAATGAATATAGTTCATAATAATATAATTACAAATTTTATCATTTTATACAAATAGTTATTATAGATTATATATATTTATATTAATATATACTAATATATAAGAACTATCTATCTTCTATCTATATATATAAAAATGAATGTATGTATGTGGGTATGTGGGTATGTGGGTATGTGGGTATGTGGATATGTGTGTATATCACGTATAGACTCCAAAACCACCGAACCAAACTCAATGAAATTTTGAGGGATACTGAAGCAACATTCGGGAAGTGTTCCTGTGAAGTTTGGTGTTGATTGGGCAAGGGGGCGTGGTACCTCCCATACAACCCAAATTGGCTCTATCGCCCACAAACCAAAAAAATTGCTATATATCAGACGGTTTTAATCATATAAAACTTAAATTTTGGTTATTTTGTTCAGATGGTTACTTTCGGTGACTGTACAAGAAATGGGCGTGGTCACACTATATCTACGCCCACTTTTCAGCAATTATTTTAATTCCTAAAATGTTCAAGTTTTGATAGTGAATCTTGATATGCAGGTGCTATGCATACAAGTGGCAGTCACTATGTAAATATAAACGTTGTCACGCCCACTTTTACCGCCCACAAATAAGTAAAAATGCTTTATATCAGACGGCTCTTGCCATAGAAGGCTAAGATTTGATAATTTAGTTTATATGATTACTCTCCGCCAATATACAAAAAATGGGAGTGGCCGAACTATATCTACGCCCACTTTATCGGAATCATGCTTATTCTTGAGTTGTACACGTTTTGATAGTGAATCTTAGTATGCAGGTGCTATGGATCTAAGTGGCAGTCACTATGTAAATATAAACGTTGTCACGCCCACTTTTACCGCCCACAAATCAGTAAAAATGCTTTATATCAGACGGCTTTTGCCGTAGAAGACTAAGATTTGGTAATTTAGTTCATATGGTCACTGTCGGCAACTGTTTAAAAATGGGCGTAGTCGCACCATATCTACGCCAACTTTTTCGAAATCATGCTTATTCCTGAGTTGCACACGTTTGATAGTAACACTTGATATGCAGGTGCTCTAAGTGGCAGTCAATATATATATATAAAATTTGCCACGCCCACTTGTACCACCCCCAAAAAAAACAAAACGAAATGGCCAATTTCAGTCCTTGAAAGTACTTTGACCGAGCTTCTTATGATCAATTGTGTTGTGAGTGTTGTGGAATGTTTGAACACAATTGATCGAGAACTGGACCTACATGTTTTATGCCAACTCCGAACGGCTTACGTTCTCAAGAAGCTTTTCATGGCAGTTTTTATTCTCTGAGATTTGCCATTGTCTGCAGAGAGATGACGGCCGAACAGAAAAATTAATTCAATCGAAAAACTTTCCGTGTCAGGTGGGATTCGGACCAGGGTTCCCCCGCGTATGGGCCACACACTCTACCCGCTACGCCACGGCCGCCACTTGGTTTCTTTTTACCCACAAATTAATAGAACTTCTATAAATCAGACGATTCTCATCGTTAAATACTAAAATATGGTTATTAATTTCATACGCTTACTCTCGACAGCTTTGCAAAAATTGTGCATGGTAGGACTATATTGTGCCCACTTTTCAGAAATAATTTTATTTAATTTATTTATTTACTTATGTATTAATGTACTATAGTTCATTACAATTTAAAAATTATAACTAAGTTAGCTGCCTGGGCTATCGGTTAGAAATAATTTTAATTCCTGAGATGTGAACGTTTTGATAGACAAACTTGGTATGTAGGTGCTATGGGTCAAATTGGCGTTCACTTTATATATAAATGTTGCCACGCCTACTTTCAATGCCCACAAATCCATAAAAAGGATATATATCAGACTTTTTTTACAGTAAAAGACTAAAACTTGGTAGATTAGTTCATATGGATACTGCCAGAACTCTTAAAAAATGGGCGTGTCACACTTTATTTAAGACGACTTTTCAAAAATCATTGTAATTTCTGAGCTGTACGCGTTTTGATAGTGGAACTTGGTATATAGGTGCAATGGGACCAAGTGGCGGTCACTTTATATATAAATGTTGCCATACCTACTTTTTCTGCTCATCTATCTATCTGTAAAAAATGTATGTATGTATATTAAGGCTGCTCACAAAAAAAAGCTGTTCGGGTCGGTTCCTCAAAATAATGCTTTATGTTATGATGATTCCCCAAATATTTCGACTGTAGCGATAGTCATCCGTGAGCTGGAATGGTTTGAAATAAAAAAAAAAAAAAAAACAAAAAGGAAATGGCCATTTCAGACTTTGACCGAGCTTCTTATGCGTGCGTGTTGTGAAATGTTTGAACACAAATGATCGAGAACTGGATCTACAAGGCTTATGCCGACTCCGAACGGCTTATGTTCTCAAGAAGCTTTTCATGCCAGTTTTTACTCTCTGAGGCTTGCCATTGTCTGCATAGAGATGGCGGCCGAACAGAAAAATTAATTCAATTGAAAAAACTTTCTGTGTCAGATAGAATTCGAACCTGGGTTCTATGGTATACAAGCCTCGCACGTCAACCAGTATGCCACGGAATGGTTTGAAATATTCTGTAAAAATCGAGTTTTTTATAAAAATATTTACTGGCGCGGTAGTTAAAAATAACAAACGGTCACAAATAATAGTAATTAAAAAGTTCTTCCAATCTGCACTAATAAATTTTAAATTTTTACTCTACTCTATAAATTTAAATTTTTTAACTTTTTTTTTTTTGTATTATTTTCACTAAAATGCAAATTAAATTTTTTTTTTGTTTTGCCATTTTACTTTTAGTCAAATAAATTATCTATGGATGATAAAATAAAGTGTAAAGTGAATTGCTAAATTGAATGAAATTACAAAAAAATTTACACATTTTTTACATTGTACAATTTATTTGACTAAAATTAGTTTAGGAAAAGATTCGTTTGAATTTAAGTGAAAATAATATGAAAAAAGTTAAAACAATCCAAAAAATCCGCATTATCTTTGGTCCAACGGAAATATAAGATTTTTTGATGCAAAATTTTTTCCATTACTCTTATTTCTGACCGTTTGTTTTTTTCTAACTGCCATACCAGCCAATATTTTTAGTCGCAATATTCTGTGGATCATCATAACATAAGCCATGGATTATTTTGAAGAACGAGACTGAACAAATTTTTTTCTAAAGAGCGTGAGGCGACTTAATGTATATACGTATGTGGGTATATGTGTATATCACGTAAAGGCTTCGAAACCGCTAAGCCAATTTTTATACCAAAGCGTTGAGAGGGTTCCTGTGAAGTCTGTTGCCGATCGTAAATACACCTAAAATTTTCGATTTCGAACAGTTTTGTAATTATAGGTCGCAAAGCCTCGGAATTCAGTATTCGACCTCAATTTACACATGCCGTTGCACAGGTAACATTTTATGGGTGTTGGACGAGGGGCGTGGTACTTTTTCCGCACCCAAAATTTTCGGTATAGCTTTCGAAATAAGTCACACATTAATAAAACTCGGTAAGAACTTACTATAAAAGCATGGCTTCACTAAAGCTACGCCCTCTTTTAGGGGATAAGCGCTGTGCGCAGCGAAGCGCGCCGGGTATAAGCTAGTAATAATATATAAATGTAAATAGCTAAATATTTAATAGTGAATATATAATGTATTTGCTCTTCTCTACTTACTATATAGCAAAATAAAATGAAAGCTTGCAAACCACATTGCTTGCGCATTATTGGGACAACTCAGTGGAAAATTGTACAGTTCTGAAAGTTCGACAAATGGACCTAATTATCATGACAGCAAAAACTTTATTATACCAAAATAGTTTATTATATTAAAACTTATATATCGACTGTAAAAGAACATAATTTACTGTTAAAATTGCAATAATACCATATGAACAAAACCAAGAAAAGTCACTCAGACTAATTTAAGACTAGCAGACATACAATTAAACTAACTGACTGGCAGTAAAAAAAACTACACATTTCTACAGACCCCCTACATATTATTAAATCTTTGCATTTTTGCCATAACAATTTGATTGGAACTAATTTTTCTTTTCATTTCTTCTGATACAAACTTCTCTCTTAACCATCTAGAGTTTTTTCGGATCAAAACTGTTGTTAGATGTTCAAGAATATAACGCCTGTGTTCAAAACAGTTTCCATTTTCATCGAACCACCCTGGAGTTACAATATTGGAATGCTCTACGCATGACTTAATAATACGCGCTTTTAAATTGGGTTCATGACAACTTTTTTCGAAAATGCTTTTGTAAATTGAAAAATGTTGTTGACAAATTTCGAAGAACTCGTCGGAAGGATTTTTTAAGAAAAGTCTTTTGTCACTATAGTTTTTGATGTCAATAAATCTTTCCGAATCGAAAGAAAACTTCTCCAACTTTAGAAGATTTTCTTGCCAACTTTCGCATTTTATTTTGTTGGCAAATTTCGCCTTCATGCCGTACCCAACAAAATATCGACCAACTTAAGGCTTAAGGGAGTTATATGCTAAGGCAGATATTAAAGGGCTTAAGGGAGTTATATGCTGAACATTTTTTACTTCTTCTATAGTAGTTTCCTCATAACGTTTAGGCAGTCAGTTTCATTCCAATATTAAGTCATTACCCTCTTCACAATTCAATTCTTCACGACTACGAAAATTATTTGTGAAGATCTTCATGGACAATATTCGTCCGGAGAGATAGTGAAACTCCCTCACGGACGGATCGGTGTTGTTACCTAGCTGTGACCTAAGGACAGAAAAGTAATTTTCAAGGGAATCTTGGTTTATCCTATCTAACATAACGAATTTTACTTCAGGGTCCTGGAACAGATCATTAACCAAGGATATCATTGATTTCAAAGTGGAAATTAACCCTCTGAAACAGGGGTTATTTCTTGGAACTTCAAGAGGTTACGAAAGTAGTTGTTAACGAAATGTGTATATATATTTATATTAATATGTATATATATGTAGGAATGAAAGACGGGTTTGACAGTGTGACAAACGGACAAAGGACAACAAGAAGTGGACAAACGTACTAACAAGCAACTATTTGGCATCACTGACAAACTTAAGAAAAAGAAAGGAGACAATTAAAGCGGACAAGAGAGAAAACGGACAGACATAGGGGACAGTTTTTGTATGACGCGGACGCGAACGGATAAGTAAAACTCGATGTAATGTATTTAATAAATAATAAAAGACCTATTAATAATAATGTTAACAAAATAATAAATGAAAATAAAAGTTTTAATTAAATGTTGTAAAATCGAAGTTCGTGTTTCATTCCTACAATAATTGGGGACTCAGACCGTGATTGAACAATTGAGCCAAAACCTAAAAGAACAAAGTGACTTTAAAAGGAAAATGTGCCTAATTAAACAGTTTTAAATAACTTAAAAGTGAAGAAAGTGAAAAAAGAATGTTAAAAACAAAACAGTGCAGTAGCAACTAAAACTTTAAAATTGCATTAAATTGTTACAACAACAACAAGCACGACAAAAGTAAAGTGGTACAGTTGAGTCATCTAGAACTTTCTCGAAATTTTACAAACTGCCAGTGATGACGTCATACAATATTTAAAATTCTAGAACGTGCAAGTGAAGCGTCGAAAGGAGAGAAGCAGAAAAAGTTTGCAGCATGCAAAAATACTTTGAAGGGGAAGGCGACAAAATAAGCAATGAGAAAACAGAGCTGCTGAGATCAGGAGAAAAGATGAAAGCTAAGGAGAAGAGTTAAGAAGAACCAGAGGACAGTCGTGAAGAGCGTTAAGTTGGTAAAGAAGAACATAACGTTGGAATACAAGAAAGTCAAACTGGTTGAATAGAACAGAGTAAGCTGTTTAAGAAGAGCATAAAGCTAGAAAAGACAAAAAAGTTTGAAGAAAATCGTGCAGCGTAGCAACAAAGCAGCGGAAAAATCATTGCAGAAAGAAGGCAACATAAAGCGTGGGGAAGTAAGCAACAAGACAAAAATAAGCTAAGCAACGAAGGGGAAAGCAAGATTCAGCGAGCAGAGAGCAACGAGAGAGAGCAAAAAACCCACCCTTATTTCAAAAAGCAATTCGGTGAGCTGTTTATCGTTTATTTAAGATAATTTGTTTTGTATTGTTGATAATAATAGAAACTTAAGGGAAATTGAAAAAGTTTAAACAAAATGTTAATGAAGTTCTTTAAAACTTAAGCAATTTGTGAAACTAATGGAAAATTGAAATTAAAAATGTAATTAAATTTAATAACTTGAACAATTTATTTTGGATAGCTAAAAGAGAGAGATACAATTGAAATTACACTAAAACCGAAAAGTATTGGCACTATATATTTTATTTTCTTTATAACTTTGGAATTCATTGGATAGCTAAAAAGAAAGAATTTGAAATTTAAACTAAAATCAAAAAGTATTGAAACGAAATATTTTATTGAAAAAATATTTAAATTAAACTAAATTCAAAAAGTATTGAAACGAAATATTTAATAAAATTGAAATTAAACTAAAATCAAAAAGTATTCAGACGAAATATTTAAGATTCTTTTAAACTTTAAAATAAATTTAACTTGAGATTATTATTTGTTTTGAAAACTAATTTTATTCTAATTACACAATTAAACTAAACTAAACTTAGGATATCATAATTATTACACACTTTTTACACTTACCTTAAAATATAACTTACTCTTATTCTAATCAATTTAATAAATATTTAAAATTTGTTTATTGAACTTTACGACAATGGATGCACAGACCATTTTAGACATGACAGTGTTAACACTCAAGGACAAGCTAAAGGCGGTTGGGTTAGGTACACAAGGACGAAAAGGTGACCTTAGAGACAGACTCCTACGGCATTATAACCTCCTTCATAGCGACGACGAAGAAAGCTAAGTTGAATCTGCGTATGAAGAGGCTACAAATCCTTCGCCAGAAATTGCAGTCATTAAACACAGTTTCACACTTAAAGACATCGAAGACAGTTTACCTTCTTTTAATGGAACAGATTCGCTGGACGTACAGCAGTGGATACAAGAATTTGAAGATAACGCTTTAACCTTAGGTTGGAGTGGACTCCAGAAGTTTGTTTACGCAAAGCAGCTCTTCAAAGGTGCAGCGAAACTATTTTTGCGGAGTCAGTCAGGCATCAAAGATTGGGTTTCCTTAAAGACAGCAATCGTTGAAGAGTTTGGCACTAAGTTGTCGTCGTTAGACGTGCATCGCATGTTGCAGAGTCGCCGTAAAAAAAATAACGAATCGTTTAGAGAATATTTATACACTCTTATGGAAATAGCAAAGCCAATTAATTTAGATGAAGTTAGTTTAGTAGGGTATTTTGTGGAAGGTATACCAGATTCAAAAGTAAATAAAACAGTTCTTTATCAAGCCAAAACTGTTGCAGAGTTAAAGGAGCAGTTGAAAGTTTACGAGAGAGTGCATGGTTTGCGTCAGTCATCAAACAAACCAAATCAGTGGCAAAGTTCTCCAGCAACAACAGCGCAAGTAAATGACATCAAGATTAAAAAATGTTTCAAATGTGGAGCTACATCGCATTTCGCTAAAGATTGCAATGCAGCTGAGAAACGATACAAATGTTTTAAGTGTGGACAACTGGGTCATCGTAGTTTTGAATGCAAGCAGAGTTCTGAGAATCAAATCAAGAAAGAGGGCGGTAAGGTTAATACAATGATAGATGCGCCTCTTCGACAGTATAGTGGGCTAATTTTTAAAACAATTAAGGTTGGCAATACATTTTTTGAAGCAATGGTAGACACAGGCTCTGACTTAAGTTTACTTCGTTTTGATACCTTTAAGAAAATAAAAAACTTGGAATTGAGTACAGAGAAGAGACGACTTGTTGGCATTAAAGAAAGTGAACTGGTTACGATTGGCAGTGTGTTCACTAGCATGCTTGTAGATGAACTTACTTTAGGCATTACTTTTCACGTTACCAAGAGTAATGACCTGCGTTATGAAGCTGTTATTGGAAATGACATTTTAAGTAGAGCTGACATATTGTTTTCCGAGGGCAGAGCCGAGTTTATGAAGAAAGTAAATAAGAATAAAGTCGATAGCATAGAGTCAAATGAAAAGATTAGCGCAACTTCACAAGTTTTTCCAAGTTTAAATGAAGATGGAAATAAACTTTTACTCTTAAGCGAATTTGAATCAATTTGCATGCTTATGCAAAACGATTCTGGAGAGGATAAAGACGTTGAGTTATTGAATTTATCTCATCTCACCAAAGATCAGACCATTGATATAGCAACGTTAGTGGAGCACTATTCTCCTGCAAAGAAGTCAAACTCTCCAGTGCAGATGAAGATTATTTTATCAGATGATACGCCTATCTATCATACACCACGCAGAACGTCGTATGCTGACCAGCTTGTGATAGATAAGCAAGTAAGCAAATGGTTAGAGGAGGGTATAATTCAGCCAAGCACGTCTGAGTATGCCTCACCGGTGGTTCTTGTCTCAAAGAAGGATGGAACAAAGAGATTATGCTGCGATTTCAGAAAGCTTAACGAGAAGATACTGCGCGATAATTTCCCGATGGTGCTGATGGACGACGTCTTGGAAAGGTTACAAGGAGCAAAAATATATACTACTCTTGATTTGGCTAATGGTTTTTTACACGTACCTGTGGAGCAAGGTTCAAAACGATATACATCTTTTGTAACGCACAGTGGCCAATACGAATTCAATTTCGTTCCGTTTGGAATATGCAATTCGCCTGCGGTTTTTTGTCGCTATATATCAGCTATTTTCCGCGATTTGGTTCAGCAAGGAGTTATCGTGATTTATATGGACGATATTATTATTCCAGCACAAGATATTAGCGAGGGTATCGAAAAGCTTAAGATGGTTTTGGATAGAGCAGCTGAGTTTGGATTGCAAATCAAATGGCAAAAATGTCAATTTTTAATGGAAAAGATACATTTTCTTGGTTATATTGTTGAGAACGGTGGCATAAAACCATCGGAAGAAAAAGTGGAAGCAGTCAGAAGGTTTCCAATCCCGCATGATAAGAAGTCTCTTCAAAGATTTTTGGGACTTACGTCTTATTTTCGGAGATTTATGGAAGGATATGCTGTTGTAGCGAAACCATTAAGTGATTTGCTAAGAAAAAATGTAACGTTCAAAATTCATGAAGAGCAGCTATTGGCATTTCAGCAACTTAAATCAGCCCTCATAAATGCACCAGTTTTAAAGCTATACGACGCTAATGCTCAAACTGAGATACACACGGATGCATCTATGCACGGCTATGGTGCCGTTCTTCTTCAAAAAGACGGAAACGATCAGCAATACCACCCAATACAGTATATGAGCCGCAAAACAAAGCCTCAAGAAGAGAAATACCATTCATATGAATTGGAGGTCATACAATTAAACTAACTGACTGGCAGTAAAAAAAACTACACATTTCTACAGACCCCCTACATATTATTAAATCTTTGCATTTTTGCCATAACAATTTGATTGGAACTAATTTTTCTTTTCATTTCTTCTGATACAAACTTCTCTCTTAACCATCTAGAGTTTTTTCGGATCAAAACTGTTGTTAGATGTTCAAGAATATAACGCCTGTGTTCAAAACAGTTTCCATTTTCATCGAACCACCCTGGAGTTACAATATTGGAATGCTCTACGCATGACTTAATAATACGCGCTTTTAAATTGGGTTCATGACAACTTTTTTCGAAAATGCTTTTGTAAATTGAAAAATGTTGTTGACAAATTTCGAAGAACTCGTCGGAAGGATTTTTTAAGAAAAGTCTTTTGTCACTATAGTTTTTGATGTCAATAAATCTTTGCGAATCGAAAGAAAACTTCTCCAACTTTAGAAGATTTTCTTGCCAACTTTCGCATTTTATTTTGTTGGCAAATTTCGCCTTCATGCCGTACCCAACAAAATATCGACCAACTTAAGGCTTAAGGGAGTTATATGCTAAGGCAGATATTAAAGGGCTTAAGGGAGTTATATGCTGAACATTTTTTACTTCTTCTATAGTAGTTTCCTCATAACGTTTAGGCAGTCAGTTTCATTCCAATATTAAGTCATTACCCTCTTCACAATTCTTATTACGACTACGAAAATTATTTGTGAAGATTTTCATGGACAATATTCGTCCGGAGAGATACTGAAACTCCCTCACGGACGGATCGGTGTTGTTACCTAGCTGTGACCTAAGAACAGAAAAGTAATTTTCAAGGGAATCTTGGTTTATCCTATCTAACATAACGAATTTTACTTCAGGGTCCTGGAACAGATCATTAACCAAGGATATCATTGATTTCAAAGTGGAAATTAACCCTCTGAAACAGGGGTTATTTCTTGGAACTTCAAGAGTTTACGAAAGTAGTTGTTAACGAAATGTGTATATATATTTATATTAATATGTATATATATATTGTTACTATTATTATTTCATTTATAATTATTATAAATATGTTTAATGTTATACAAACTTAGCCTTTGCTCTTTTACTTAATTGCAAAAATCAATTGTATATAAATTTTAAAAATTTTCTTCCTTGGCAATAATCGTGTAGTTATTTATTAGAACAAAATTTAAATAAATGTTACTGAAATTCAGTTTTGCTTTAAAATTGAAAATGTTGTGCTGACAACACTTTTTAACTTTTACAGTTAACTTCAAAGTTTTACATAAAAATTTAATTGAAGTTATTAACAACAACTGTTTATATATAATAGCATATCGATGGCCATACGTTGATACCTCGTAACTAAAAATTCATTAATTTTACAGGAGAAGCAAAATACTTAACAACAATTAACAATTAAAATCAATCAGCAATTTTATTTTTAAAAATTAAATCGGGATTTGGTGTGCTGTTTGTCAATTTGGAAGAAAAAGCTTGGTTAACATTTTTATAAAAATATTAAAAATATCAATTTCAAAAAATCGTTAGTTACGAGGTGTCAACGTATGGTCATTGATATAAAAAAAATTGTATGCAATAAAATATAATAAGAATAAATAATATTTTAAAAATTTTGTTTTTACTTTATAAAAGTGAAATGTTTTTTAACTGTTTTAATTGCATTTATTTCAGCTATTTTTTTTTTTAAAAATCTTAAAATCAGCTTTTTACAAGTTAGCAAAGATGAGTTCATTGAAGTTAGTTGATGAAAAAAAATGGGATAAAAAACACCTACCTCCCATACAAAGAGACTTTATTTTAACCGTAAGATCTCTTTAAAGTTCACAAATATTAATGAAATGCCTTGAAATTAGGCAAGTGATCAAAGCCACGCCTTCCTTCCATACAAAGTGACTTTATTTTAACAGTAAAATCTCTTAAAAATCCACAAAAATGAATGAAAAGACTTGAAATTTTGCGTGTATGGTTTGATCTTCAATATAAATTCTAGCAATGAAATTTAAAAAAACATCGGATCAAAACCACGCCTACCTCCCACATAAAGTGATTTTATTTTAACCTAACATCTCTTCAAACCCCACAAACATTAATGAAATGCCTTGAAATTTTGCATATAAGCTTTGATCTTCAATATGAATCCTGACAATGAAATTTGGAAAAATCAGATAAAATTGCAGAAATCTATTGGAATTTTGCACATAGGCTTTTATATATAATATAGACTATAACTATGATATTTGGCAAAATCGGATGAAAACCACGCCTATCTCTCATACAAAGTGGCTTCATTTAAAACGTTAAATCGTTAAAAAATCTGCAAAAATTACAGAAAAGTCTTGAAATTTTGCATACAAACATTGATATTTAACATAAGCCACTCTATGATATTTGGCAAAATCAGATGAAAACCACGCCTACCTTCAATATAAAGTGTTGTCATCAAAACTGAAAAACTTTTGTAAATATCATATAAATAAAACTGAATAACATCGCGACTGTATGTACCCAAGTTCCGCCCACGACGTTTATCCAACTCATACATAATTTTTCGGTAAAATGTGGAGTCTTAATACTAGAAAAGTGGGTGTGTGACATTTTATTTTGTTTACAAATTACTCTATGTGACAGCTAAGGGTAAAATTAAATTAATCTTATGACACAAAAAGTTTTGCAGATTATGGTATACACAAAAATTTTATAGACGTCTAAAGACTTCGGATATACTTCAGTACGCCCGAGGGGGGTATTTACGCTTCGATACCCTGCCGAAGCTACTTTCATTTCCACTAGTTTTGACATCAAATTTTTTTTTCCCGCAGCTTGACGCCGTTGCGATATAATTGAAGAGCGTCTATCATTATTTTTGTCCTATCTTGCTTCATTAAAGAGTTTTTCAGTTTCACCGTAATTTTTTTTGCAAAAACTAACTAACATTAAAAATGCCATTTTTGACAAGCTTTCATGTAAATATAACATTCTCCCACAAAATTTACTTCAGTTATGCACAAAAATTAATTTACTGCTTTTTCTCATTGAAATGATAGGGATACACCTATATTTTTTGAACTAAAATTTTTTCCCCCGCTAATGTTGGCTTTTTCATCCACTTATAATATCCTGCATCTAAAAACAATTTCTGTGAATAAATTTATGTAATATCTCTAAAGAATTAAGAGTTATTCAGCATTATAGAGCAAATTAAAAAAAACGTAAGAAGACGATATGAAATTTAAATATTTTTTTCCGACTCGAACTTTTCAGCCATTTTTCAACATATCTCATTAATTTTTTTTTTATCTGAAAGTTAGTTTAAATTACTTAAAAAACATTCTATCACCAGTACCGTTAGCTGACATATATAGCTTGCTTTCAAAAAACCAAATTTTGACAAATAACATATGTGAGTATCGAAAAGCGTTCGATTTGACATGAAATCTCCGATGCACCATCAGCCTAATTCTCAATGAAATTTCCCCGGGAATTGAAAAAGAGCATTTTCATATTTTTGTAATGTTTACAAATTTGAATTTATTATATTTTGAATTTATTATATTTTTCCATATATTTTTTTTTCTAGAATTCTAGATCCGCCACTGATTATTAACATAATGAACATTATTATAATTACTATCATTATTAGCATTATCATGACTATAATTTTTATCATTATTATCATTATCAATACTATCATCATTATTATCAATCTTATTATAATTATCTATACTATTATTACGCAAACACATTTTTGTGATGACTATCAAATCCATAATGTAGACGCGATTTTTATAAATAGGGTAACAATTGAAAAGTCTTGTTCTGTAAATATGCATTAAGGTCTTATTTTTTCTTAAATATTGGGTATTTTTTTAAAAAACAGATGAAACAATTTTTTATGAAAAAAACCAAATTCCATTGTGATGCCTAAAAGTATGTGATCGATTTTTATTGTAATGCTATGATAAGTAATACGGGGCTACTTAACAATTCAACAGGGTCATGGAAGGTTTTTCTAGATATTTTCTATTTTGGCGTTTTAACGCCACACGAGATTACTAGTTATTATTATTACATTCACATCTTATTATTATTACGCAGGTTCATATTTTGTGATGACTATCAAATACTATAGGCGCGATTTTCATAAATAGGGTAGCAATTGAAAGGTCTTGCTCTGTAAATGTGCAGTAAGGGCTTATTTTTTCTTAAATATTGTGTATTTTTTAAAAAGACCTGAAACAATTTTCTATGACAAACAACTAAATTTTTTTTGTAATGCCTGAAAGTATGTGATAGATTTTTATTATAGTGCTATGATAAGTAATAACTGGGCTTACTACTATTCATATTATTACTGTTATTATAAGTAATGACTGGGCTAGGTAAAAATAGTCCATAATAATAAAACTAAATTACTTTTCACAAGATATTTTTCATTTTGGCGTTTTAACGCCAACTGCAGACGCGATTTTCATAAATAGGGTAGCAATTGAAAGGACTTCCTCTATAGATGTGCCATAAGGTCTTATTTTTTCTTAAATAGTTTTTTTTTTTTAAAGAAGCTAAAATAATTTTCTATGAAAGAAGCCAAATTTCTTTGAGATTCCTAAAAGTATGTGATCGATTTTATATTATAATGCTATAATGCTAGTCCTTAATAAAACAAAAAAAAAATTATCTATCGCTAGATATATTTTATTTTGGCTTTTTAACGCCACATGGGAGCCTATCTATATTATTATTACGCAAGCGTATTTTTTGTGATGACTATCAAATTTATACTGTAGACGCGATTTTCATAAATTGCATAGTAACCCTGTAGGAAAATCAACTAATTTAAAAGTAGTTGATAAAGTAGTTTTTTGTCAAACACAACTAGTTGAAATTCTGACTTTTTTCCATAAAACGAACTAACTTATTTTGTATGGCGATTTCCGCTAAATAAGTCAATTGACTTTCGTCTGCATATATTTTCAACTACTTGTTAAATTACATTTTAAGTTAAGTTACATTTAAACTATTTTTTTAATTGCTTTAAAATAACCAATTGGAAACTATTACTGATGGCCTATAGTTAATATTTGATGAAATAACATGGTTGAATATATATAAACTTGTAATCTAATAAAAATTTGCAATTAAAACATGTCAAAATCAGAGTAGTTGCCGCCTTAATATAATTCAAAGTAGTTCATATACTGGTTTATTTTAAACTAGTTTTTTAATTAGTTGTTTTTAAAAACAAGTTAGTTTGTTCCTATAGGGAATTGAAAGGTCTTGCTCTGTAGATGTGCAAAAAGGTTTTATTTTTTCTTAAATTTTGTGTATTTCTTAAAAAAAGCTGAAAGAATTTTCTATAAAAAAAAAAACTAAATTTCTTTGTGAAATTCTAATTTCAAATTTCTAGCATACTCTAAAGTATGTGATAGATATTTATTATTTATACTTAACAATTCAACAGAAACATTGAAAGTTTCTATGAAATTTTTAGTTCAAATAGAAAAATAGTCCTTAATATAAAAACAAAAGTACCTTTTTGTTTTAAAACAAAAGTTTTAACGCCACACGGGCTTACTAAACATCATTATTATCAGTATTATTATTATCATTATTATCATTATTACCATTATTATCATTTTTCATTATTATCATTATCATTATTATCTTTAAAATTATCATTATCATTATCATACGTACTACTATATACAATTGTTGCTATTGCTGTTGCTTCGAGTACCTAAATACGCGTCATTGTAGTATGTTTAAGCTTCCATAAGCACGCTACTGGTTTTTGTGAGCGATTTGGTAGAAATTATTGTCGAAATCTCTAGCGCTTATTCGGCTGTTGCTGTTAAAAAGGATGATGTTTGCTGTTTTCTGTACAATGTTTTTATGAGTTTTGCGTTCATTAATACACACGATATTCTCACCGTTCTTAAACAAGGTGATCGACAATTGATTATATTTGTATCTTTGTTATCGATATTTCCTCCAGTATAGATTTGTGGTGAAATAGTTTTGCTGAACTTGTCCATGTTATTAAGCGTATGTGTCTGTAAACAAAAAATATCAAAAAGTTATAAAAAGACCCGATAATATAGGATTAATAAACTAAGTAAATAACAAAGTAAGAACTAAGAAAACATGTATAAATCCAGTTCTGTTGAATTGGAAGATAGGAAGCAATTTGGCAATTAAAAAAACACTGGTGCGTTTTTGGACACACGAGAAAAGCGAAGCTTTTCCGCAGTTTCATAGATTTGATAATTATTTTTTTTGGAATATAGTAGCTATAATATTTAAAAATTTTAAAAAAAGTAAATTACAAAACAAACTTTAATATTCACGCCAGTGAATTTTATTGCATTTCATTATTATTTCATTTATTTTATTACATGTTACACTCATTGTTACTTTAACGCACATGTGGGCAATTGTTCATTTTTCCTTCGCGCTATGCAAAAACAAAAACAAAAAACATGAACCAACAACAACACAAACGCATTTACATCAACAAGGAGAAACGAAAAAACATTCCTTGTCCCGCCGTGGGAATCGAACTTGTACCCCATCGATTCATAGTGCGTAACAAAGATGTTCGGATCGGTGGGTAATGTATATAGAACAGTAATGCGCAAACTAATTCATAAACACGCATACTTGTGTGTGTGCCCAAGAGAGCGCGAAAGCTCTGCTTCAATTTTTTTTTTTTTTGGACGTAAAACATTTTCGTGAAAAAGTTCACAGCTTCTCATAAGCACGAACCACAGCCATTACATTATTGTTTATGTGCGGAAATATTAACATCGGCAGCAAATGCTAGCTTAATCACACGTGAATAGGAATTTTATTTTTGCCCAACACTGATATAGAACTAAAAATCCATAAGGCACGCGTTTGATTCGCAAGGCAGCCCAATAAATATTGTTAGCACTTAATAATATACTTTCTTGTTGTAATGGAATCAAGCTTTAAAGAAATATCAATTCTAAGAAAACGATTTTGCGGTAAAAGTGTCGTTTTTGAAATTTCACTCACGTAAATTACAGAAGTAGACATAAGAAGCTTCGCTTCGAAAATTGTCAAAATTAATGTCAGAAATCAATTGCTTTCTTTTCTACCAGCAAAGCCCAACCCTCTATTGAATTCAATCAATTTGATCGTGTATATCAACGAAATAAAAGCAAACTAAGCAGCAAAGGATAAACAGGAAGGACATAACATATTTTCTGGTAAATATCTACCGTCTGATGGTTCATCATCGAGGCCATCGATCTTTCATCAACATTTCGGAGAAAAAAAATTCTTCCAGTTAAATTTCCTTTTTCGCGCTTACACCAATTAAGGGGTTAGATAAATTTTGAGCAGTTAGTTGTCTTATGAGTCAAAAAAATTCTTTATACTTTGAGATTAATGTTCGAAAACGTAGTTCAAATACACAATCAATTAACCACCAATAACTTGAAATTGCCATTCAATTGTGGAGGCAAGATTATATAAAGTAGATAAGCGATTACAATCTGATTGTAGAACAAATGTATAAAGAGAGCATGTGGCAGCAATTCAAGCTCAGAAAGCATTCAATGCGAGTGAAAGCATCCAGCAGAATCCGCACCATAACCATTGCGTTGTTTTCTTTTATTTATTACGTAAATACTTTCAATTTGGCGTAAGGGCGGCTCTTTAGCTCCTGAGGGCTTATTTTACGCAATCAGATTAAACGTCTACTTGTTACGTTGTTATGATTTTTTGCCGCTTTCTATGTTGCGTTTGCATTGGTGTTACCGTTTAATGGATTTCACTTTGATATTTTGCTTAAGGGGGGAAGGGGGTGAGGGAGGGCGGTCGATACATGTAATTTGATAAAAACTTGCAGAATAAGCTCGAAAATTTTCAAAACCGAATTCCGAGTAAAAACATGTAAGTAGCTTATTTAAATGAGATGCGTCCTAGCGTGCCCAGTAGATGGTACCAGTACAAACCTTAAACGTTTTTTTCAGACTTGATTTTTCGCATGACGTGCAATGTAACTAACAAATTAGGGCAATAAGATTCACCATTGAAAAAAATCTTTTTAAATTCCTATTTTTACTCCAATCAACATACAGATTTTTGACTAGATACACCATCATATCATAAAACAACGCTTTTGAGATCTTTCACGTAAAATAAGACCTTGACCTCATGTTTAGACCTTTCACCTCATGATTGCAATGGTAAAAACTTTTTTAAAAAACAAAAAAAAAAAACCGTCTACAAAATCACTACAAAGTAAAAAATAATTTTAAATAACTTTTCCTTTTAATTTCTTGGTCATAATTGGCTATTTATTTAAACACATTATTACATTTGTTTTATTATCATAAATATATTAATTTCTTTATGAATACAAAAGTTAAAAGCTTTAAAAGTTAAATAAAGTAGGTGTTATTTGACAAATGCTCGTGGCAATACTAGAAAAACACTGTATCTCGAATAATATTGACGCTGGGTACTGAAATGAAGTACAGGGGTAGGCAAAATTATTACAAATAACGGTCAAGAAAGTGGGCGCTTATTGAACAAAGGGGCGTGGCAATATTACAAAAACACTATATTTCGAATAATATTGACACTAGGGCAATAAAATTCGTTACAAGAATGGGTATAATTATTTGAAAACACGTGACATCTAATTTTATTTTAAGAAAGAGATATTTGAAATAACTAACAAATTTTCAGAATGTAATGAACAAATTTTTTAAGGACAATTGTATTTATGTAGTTTACCACTTTTTTCGAAAATTTATCATATTCTATAAAAAGGAAGAAATAAAAACTTTTTAAAAAAAAAAAAAAACAACTACAAAATCACTACAAAGTAAAAAATAATTTTAAAATATCTTTTCCTTTTAATTTCTTGGTCATATTTGATAGTTTATTTAAATATATTATTACATTGGAAATCTTATGAGTTGTATTCCCCAACGCGTACTGCGTAAGGGGTATATTAACTTTGTCATTCCGTTTGTAACGCCAATAAGGAGGCGTGGCAGGTATAGAAAAGTATATTTTTGATCAGCATCACCTCCTGAGTCGATTTCCGTGTGTCCGTCTGTCTGTTCGTCTGTCCATTTGTCGACACGATTACAGCCGTAATTTTAAAGCTATCGGGATCAAATTCAAAATATAAGCTTCTTTTTAAAAAATGAAGATCAAGTTCGAAAATGAGCCAAATCGGATGAAAACCACGCCTCCTATATAGGACCTCCTATATAATGTGGCTTTATTTAAAACGTAAAATCGCTTAAAAATCCACAAAAATTAAAGAAATATCTTAAAATTTTGCACATGAGCTTTGATATATAGTATGAACCATCTCTATATTTGACAAAATCGGATCAAAGCCACGCATACCTCCCATACAAAGTGACGTCATCAAAATAGAAAAACTTTCGTTTTCCAAATTCCACCCACATCGTTTATCCAACATATACCCAATTTTGCACATATATTCTATATGTACATATGGCGTAATGTGAGATCCTTAGGCTTGGAAAGTGGGCGTGGAATCATACTTTTAATTGAACTTCTTCAACACCGTGTGTCAGACATCAACATTAAATTTTGCACATATTATCCTTGGTAATTTGAGCATTCTTACGAGTAAGTTTATAAAATTGGAAGGTACTAGGCAGGGGGCGTGGCACTTTATTTGTAAACTAGCTCAATCTACTCCGTTTGTCCGATTTTAACCAAATTTCTTACATATATTCTTGAACTCTAATCGAACTCCCCCTACACTGTTTTTCCGACTTAAACCATATTTTGCACACATATAATCTGGCATACGGATCAGTCTGTAGTTTATAAAAGTGGGCGGTACTAGACAGGGGTTTGACACTTTAAATTTAATATCGACACCGATTCTCCGACTTTAACTAAATTTCGCACATATATTCTTAAGTATAATGAGAAGTTATAAGCTTACAAAAGTGGGTGGGATTGTACAAGGGGCGCGTGAATATTAATTCTAATCGAACTCTTTCTACACCGTT
Organism: Coremacera marginata; assembly: GCA_914767935.1. Classification (NCBI taxonomy): domain Eukaryota; kingdom Metazoa; phylum Arthropoda; class Insecta; order Diptera; family Sciomyzidae; genus Coremacera; species Coremacera marginata. The sequence goes on from OU612048.1 coordinate 109,294, forward strand.
TTTCTAATTTAAAACAAATTTTGCAGATATATTCTTTGAAATAATGAGCTGCGAGTAGTCTAAAAAATTCGGCGGAATTAAAATTTTCAATATTTTATAATAAATAATAATGAATAATAATAATAATGGAATAATGAGCAGTCAGCAGTCTAGAAAATTGGCTCCAATTCAACCGGGCGTGGCACTTTAATTTAAACGAAATTATTTTACACCGTTGGTATGAATTTGCACATACCAACCAAATTTTGCACATATATTTTCTAGCAAAATGAGCAGTCTATAAATTACTTTATGTGGCAGCTATGGGTAAAATAAAATTAAGCGTATGAGACAAATATTTTTGTAGATTATACATAAAGACTGCTAAAGACTTCGAATATACTTCAATACGGCCACGGGGGGGTATTTTAGCTTCAGTACCCTGCCAAAGCTCCACTCCTTACTAGTTTTTTTTTTAATTGCTTTTATTATCATATATATATTAAGTTCTTGTCTCTGGCGGTCGTGGCGTAGTGAGTAGAGTGTGTGACTCTTACGCCAGAGAACCCAGGTAAGAATCCTCCATCTGACACAGAAAATTTTTTCAATTGAATTCGGCCGTCACCTCTCTGCAGACAAAGGCCAACCACAGAGAGTAAAAATTACCATGAAAAGTTTCTTGAGAACATACCCGTTCGGAGTCGGCGTAAAACATGTAGGACGATCATTTGTGTTCAAACATTTCACAACACACACAACACAATTGATTATAAGAAGCTCGGTCAAAGTCCTTTCAAGGGCTGAAATGGCCATTTCGTTTTTTTTTTATATTAAGTTCTTTATGAATATAAAGCTTTAAGGGTTGGCGCTAATATAATCAGACATTTGATCAGAAGAGCCAACTTCAAAGCTTTTGTATTCATAAAGAAATTAATATATTTATGATAATAAAACAAATTAGAAACAAATTTAAATAATAAGATTTCCAATGTAATAATATGTTTACATAAATTATCAAATATGACAAAGAAATTAAGAGGGAAAGTTATTTGAAAACTATTTTTCTTTGTAGTGATTTTGTAACCGTTTTCTTTTTTAAAAAAGTTTTTATTTCATCCTTTATAGAGAATACGATAAATTTTCGAAAAAAGTGTTTTAACTACATAAATACAATTGTTCTTAAAAAATTTGTTCTATTAAATTCTGAAAGTTTGTTGGTTATTTCAAATATCTGTCTCTTAAATTTAAATTAGATGTTACGTGATTTGTAATAATTATACCCATTATTGTAACGAATTTTACTACCCTAGTGTCAATATTATTCGAGATATAATGTTTTTCTAATATTGGCACGCCCCTTTGTTCAATAAGCGGCCACTTTCTTGACCGTTATTTGTAATAATTTTGCCTACCCCTGTACTTCATTTCAGTACCCAGCGTCAATATTATTAGAGATACAGTGTTTTCTAGTATTGCCACGCCCCTTTCTCGAATAAATTTTAAAGAAAAATTAATTAGAAAACGATCTGCGAACTAGCTTTTTCAAAATTTACAATTATACAACGGTTACTTGGGGTTTTTGAAAAAATTAGCACTTTTTTCCATATAACCAAGTACTGACATGAACCGATGCCTGAAATAGGTACACCAAATTTTTTTTAACATTTCTTTTAAGCCCAAAAAAACACACCTTCAATTTTTAAGGGGCACTGCACTACACATGTTCAGATTATTTTTTAATCAAATTTTAAAGTATTCAAATTTCAGAACATTTTTCAAAAATGCCAAAAAATTGAAATCGTGCTTTCTTGTTGGGACATCCTGCATTAAGATAGATTAAGCTTAGCGGATGTAAAAACTTTTTCCCCAAATGGGACAATGCCTAATTTGTGCATAAGTAAAAAAATATATATAAATTATCTGCGGATAATTCAGGTTGCTTTCGACGTTCGATCTTCGCTGGTTATCGAACAGCGAACATCGACTGTCAAATTCTTATTATGAGCAGTGCAACCCTGCCGAAGTTTTCGTTATACATCGAATTTTCAGTAGAATAGAATTTTGCTTTCGATGCGGTGCATTCTGAGTGATAATTGTTAAAAATGTAAGTATTTCATGATTGGTTTTTTCTTTTTGACGACTACAAAGTAATTTTTAACTATTTTTTAAAATTTTATGCAGGCCAAAGGTAGTGAGCAAGAACTTTTTCCAATTTCGATACGCTTTGAGTTAATCTTGCTCGTGCGCATTGATTTAGCAGTTCGCCATTAGTTGTCTGTAGGGATGGTAGTCCCGGGATTCCGGACTTTTTGAAGTCCCGAAAATCCCGGGTTCTCGTCGACTAATCCCGAGATTTTCGGGACTTCAAAAAGTTAAAAAAAATATAAACAGTGTTTTTTTCCAAAACATATGAAATGGAAGGTTGCCTATAAAATAATAGACACTATTATTACCCTTTTAAAAGGTATTTTTGTTCAACGGACTGGCAAAACTACCTGAATATGCAACTTAGCAAGTAATTTGAAGGTTTGCTTATCGAAAACAGCTTATTGAATATTGCATTGAAATAACAACTTTTTGCAGCGGCGGAAATAATCAGCACAAAATATGAGCTAAAGTTTCAGCAATTCAAGTAATAATACAATAATTTGTAAAATGTATATTTTAATAGGTACATATTTATACTATTAACAGTATTTGTTTCACATAAAACAAAATCTAAAGATATAAACTCAATTTGGTCGCATTTTTTGAACTAAATATTTAAGTTTGTAACAATTGAATTGTTTTTTGTATTATACAAATTAATTTATTTATAAAATGTATTAAAAAAAGATGTATAACATATCTAATCAAAGTACTTAAACTTTAGTTTAAAAATGGAAATAAACATTAAAGGTAAAAAATATTTTATTTAAGAAAAATAAACAAAAAACGTATTTGAATTGTATTAAAAGGGGGTTAAATTTTAAGGGCCGATGTTGATTTTGAATAAAACACAAATTATTTAAGAAATTATTGTCATTTTTTTTTTATTATGATAATATTGGTATGGTTCAATTATGTATGGAACAAAATATCGGCCAAATGGCCGCCGCAACCTCTGCGTCACACCTCCATCCGATGGTCCAAATTTTCGATGACGCTACGGCATAAGTGAGGTTCATGCCGCTAATGTGCCGAATTATCTCATCCTGTAGCTCTTGAATTGTTGCTGGCTTATCGACGAACACCTTTTCTTTCAAATAACCCCAAAGAAGAAGTCCAAAGGTGTCAAAGCACATGATCTCGGCGGCCAATTGACATCGCCACCACGTGAGATAACACGGCCATTGAATTTGTCGCGCAAAAGAGCCATTGTTTCGTTAGCTGTGTGGCAAGTGGCACCGTCCTGTTGAAACCACATATCTTCCAATTCGGGCCATAAAAAGTTCGTTATCATCTCACGATAGCGAACACCATTCACAATAACTGCCTGACGGCTATTCAGCCACACTATCGCGAACAGCAGCAATATTTTATGCAGTACGAGCTGTACGAGCATGTACTGGTGTTTTCACATCTCCTACAGATCCGGTTTGCTCTAAACGATTTTTCTGATTGTACGCACATTTGGACGATTAAATTGACCGAAAAAAATCACGAAGTGCACGATTTGCATTTTGATATGAACGCCCATTTTCATAATAAGCCTGAATAACTTTAACGCTTTGCTCGATTGTCTATCTTTCCATGGTTCAAATTGAGTTAGTCTGAAATTGAGAAACGAATTGAGAAATGTCAAATGAAATGCAGAAAAAAACTTGACGTTTAGGTGTGGTTCACATTCAACATCGGCCCTTAAAATTTAATCAACCCTTTATTAATTTTATTCCATCAAATACAATGTTTTTTAAGATCCAAAAGTGTGTACTTCAAAATATTTAGTTTCTTTTTGTTTTTTACCAATTTTATTTAAAATAAAGTCTTACAAAATTTTATTTTTTTAACTTTGTTTGATTTATTCATAATTGGAGTACATATGGATCATTTAATAGTGTATGATGTCAAATTTTTACATTGCATTTCTACTAATTGAAGAAAATCACAATCCCGGGATAAATAAACTAAAATTTTTAAGCCCGAAAATCCCGGGATTGAAAAAAGTCCATATTTTGCTATCCCTAGTTGTCAGCAAGCCCACAAACGCCTCCTTGGACAGTCGGAAGTTTTGTAGAAATCTGTAAGCAAATTTTCTAAATGTTGTGGATGTCAAAACTTCTATGAAAGGCTGCACTAGCGTCCCTCAATCATTTTCTACTTCTAGCCAGTTCTGTCAAGCTTTCATCCTCTTCTAATAAATCGTCGAACCATAATTCCGTCGTAGTTATAAATATTTTGCTCTTATTTTCAAAAAGGAGTTTGTTTTCAAAATGACGATTAGCTGTTAGAAATAGGCTATCGTGAACAAGGGAAATGAGCGAAATTCAGAATTGTGCTATTCTTCATCGAAAGCACGTTATAATACCAATTGCAAATTCGTTCGATCAGGCCATTCGAATACAGTCGAAGATCGAACGCAGCTCATAATAAGTTCCTCACATACGATAATTTGATCCCAAGCAGTGGTATTTTTTGGCAAGCAGACACAGCTCATATTACTTACTAGCTTTTTAGCGTCGAAATAGTCTTCGGGTTATCGTGCGGGGGAGAGTTTTATTTTTTACTAATAGTAAAATAATTATGCATTTTTTTGGATAAGTAGCAACATTCGTTCACCGTCTATCCCGTTTTCGAATATCAGTCACTAGCTCTCGCTTGTCCCTGTCCAAGATTGCTATTTAAAATTCGGAACAAATTCTACGGAAATTACCTTTTCCCACAGTACCATAAATTAAATACCAATAAGCATAAAAATTCCCACCACAATTCAAAAATACCACAAAAATCGCACGATCAATACGTACGAGCTGTACAAAAATACCACGTTTTTAAAAATAGCTCCAACAATCCCATATGCATTTAAAAATCAAAAAACGTCCCACACGCATTAAAAAATAACACAAAAATTACAAAAATTTAAGGGATTTTACATACGTAACTTTCGACATAAAATCGTGGTGTAAACAGAGCGTTTAAAGCTTATAGTGGCAATGATTTCATGATTTCATATTAAGTTTTTACTTTACAAATGTGAAAATATCATTTGAAGACAAAAAATTCCCAAACTCCCACAGCAATTAAAAAACACCACACGAAACTCCCACGCTAATTAAAAAAGACCACGATGAATTGAAAAATACATACATGGGAAATGCCACAAAAAAAAAATTTCCAAGGGCAATTAAAAATTACCACGAATCGGATTTTCCCCACATAACTGGCAATGCCGCATGTCTCATTTAGGACATTTGTTTCGGCTTCGGACCGTAACCATAATTTGCCGGTTGCTTGGAGTTTGTGGATGAAAGAGATGCTTTCACAAATTCCAGTTTTATCTTTTATCCCCAAAAACAAAAATAAATTTTGTCAATGTAGGTAAGTGGAGCCTGCACCAATGAGAAACAACAACAAAATGCACAGGTCAGGGACACAGCTCTGTTGAACATCATTGCTGTATCATACTCGAGGAAGAGTAAAATGCGAGATCGACTCAGACACTTCTCAGAGAACGCTGTTCATTCTGTTTAGGCTATCAGCAGGTATGGGCACTACTACATTTAAAGATTCGTGTTGTTTTGTGCTCTTTGCACTGAGAAAAATCTGTACGCATATTAAAAATTATAAAAATAAAAATTAATTATTTTTGGTTTAATTGATAAAAATTTACCACAATTGGCAAAAAATTGCAATAAATTATAAACATATGTTTCATGAGCCGGCAAGATAGGAAAATAAAAAGTAGAAAATGACAAAAGAAAAGAGCGACCAATTATGGAGCGATGTTTATGCATGGAGTTAAGGTTCTTCATTTTTGTTATAATAAATCAAAATAAAATCAGACTATTTTAATTAAGCTTAAATATTTTAAATATTTATTTTTAATTTAATGCAAAATATACGCACTGCTGCCTTTGCAGAACACATTAGTGGTATTCAATGAACGACGTATTTGTGATGTAAACTGCGTATATGTGGTAAGTTGTATGAACTTACGGCATATACGCTATTTACATTACAAATACGGCGTTAATTGAATACCACTATTATAAATTTTTTTAAATTATTTTCATAACAACATGCAAAGCATGCATGCATTAATATTTGTTCGCTTGTTTGTTTTTGGAGAGTAGCTTTTTAATTATTTCGCTGTTCTCTTTTGTCTTCGTCCGACATAGATCTTACTCGTTTGCAGTCTCTTTCGACACTGAACTGATTTTCACTTCTGTTCATTGTTGTTGCGTCTTGTGTTGCTACGTAATCGTTTACTCTCAATGCTCCGTGCCCATAGCTCGGAAAAATCAAAACAAAACTCGATTTTGATATGGTCGAATTTCGGCCACAGGTGAAACAAGTTCTTAAAAATTTCTATTTTTAAGAATTCCAAAAAATGAATAGTACTTGTTTACTTTTAAATGTTTTTGGAGAAAAGATTTTCTTCCCGTGTATAAAACGACCGTTAAGAGACTATTAAATTTAGCTAGTTTTAAAATAAACTAAAATTCTTTACTTTAAAATTAAATATAATCTTTGGAAATCAGCACCCCACAATTAATTGAATGAAAGTTACTCGTACCTTTCGTTACCATAGCTAAACTGTAGCTTCTACTGAATCACACAACTTGGGACTAACATTTTTTCAGAATTTTTTTTTTAATAATAACATATGTATCCTCTTTCATAGCTACAAACAAACAAAAACGTTAATCTTTAGTCGATGTTGTCAGCTTTTTCTGCATATTTGAATATAAATATGGGTAAGGCTTTGTTCGACAAAATTTATTTAAATGTGGAAAGTTTCAAAATAATCAAACAATGATACATAATTTGCGACAAAAGCTACTTCAAACTAATCCGGCACAAAAATCTACCATTCACAAGAGCACAAGAATTGAGATCTAATAATACGGTTCTGCTGGGTGGCAAGGGCAACAATGCGCTTACTGACTGCTCTTGAACCCGACTTAATTATTCGCACTAATTAAAATTTCGACTCGCAAAATGCTTTTACTGCAGCAAGCGATAAGAATTAAACACATGTATCTTATTATACCCTGCTCAGCTTAATCAGATTTAAGCCATACACAATAAAAAATATGTGTGTGGCCACCAGGCATGGTAGAAGGGAAACTTCTGCCAAAATAACGAAGTAACGAGGGCCGTTTGATGATTCAGTGAAAAATGAAATAAGGAATGATTTTTACGGCAAAAAACGTTTTAGTTCGATACACTTCGATCAAAGTTCTCCAATTTTTTGATCCCATCCGAAAAATGCGCTTTTGGAAGGCCCTTAAAATAGGCCTCTGTTTCGGTTATGAGCTCCTCTATGATGGTGAATCTCTTTCCGCCGAGCCACTTCTTCAGGTTTGGAAACAGAAAATAGTCGCTGGGGGCCAAATCTGGAGATGAGGAAGCAATTTGTACTCCAATTCATGGAATTTTGCCATGGAGCTGGCATGTGTGAACGCGCACATTGTTATGATGGAAGAGCACTTTTTCCCTCGCCAAACGGGGACGTTTCTCTTTCAAAACATCGTTGAAACGGTCCAATTCGGCTGCGTAGTATTCGCCTTTGATCGTTCTTTTCGGTGGAAGGTAATCGATGTTAATTATACCGCGTTGATCACAAAATACAGTCGCCATAACCTTCCCGGCCGATAACATCGTCTTCGCCTTCTTCAAAGCACGTTCGCTTGGTGAAGTCAACCGTTTCGACTGTTCCTTTGTCTCTGGTGTGTAGTGATAGATCCATGTTTCGTCCACGGTTTCGTCGCCTTTATGGTCGAGGGTGAGCAAACGCGGCACTCATCTTGCGGATAATTTTTTCATATCTAAATGATTTCGCAAACTGTTCCACACCCGTTTGTCTGAGATGCCTATGGCCTCAACAATCTCGCGTACTTTAACTATGATATCGTGAATTTTAGTGACCATTTCTGGTGTGGTGACCGCATTTGGGCGTCCAGAACGTTCGGCATCACTTGTGCTTGTACGACCGCATCGGAATTCAGTAAACCACTTCTTAACCATGGAAATTGATGGTGCAGAGTCCCTAAAGTATTTATCAACCCTTTCCGTGGATTGGCTAATGGTTTTTTGCGCAACAAATATTGCTTGATAAGCACACGAAATTCACTTTTTCCCATTTTCACCAAAATTCGCAAAATCGTCTGCTGTCAATGGCTGCCAAACATAAACTAAGCGTCGCAGCGAGCTGAAATTTTGACAGTAGTCTATTAAAAGATGACAGGATCAGTATTGCATTTAAAGTTACTACGAGCAAAATTAAAAAAAAAAACACTGAATTATCAAACGGCCCTCGTATTAGATTGCTCATTTATTTTACTTACATTATTTTTCAGCCCAGCCTAATACACACAAAATTATTCTAAAAAACAAAATAAATATTAAATTAAAATACTATTAACTTGCGCACATTATTTTTGTATAAGAACTGCACAAACAGACAGTTCAAGTTTAAAAGGAAAACTTTTTATTTCATGATATAAAAATTTGCCTTTAATTTTCATAAATTAAATCGTTAAAAATAGCACACAATGGGTCGTATGCAATAGGGGTGAGAAAATTTTCTCAATTTTTTGAGCAATACTCGTTGAAATAAGCAAAAAAATCGTTTGCCCGTTAGCATAGGCGTCCGCAGGATTTTATCTGGGTCTATTTGGAGAGTTCAAGTATTTGGGAATTCTGGATGCTCGATTTTTTTTTAAGATTGCATTTGTTGAAGTCATTCCGACTTGACAAAAAAATTTTGATTTTTTAGTTGTAAATAAATACTCGTGAATTCTCAATAAGTTAAGTATAGGGAGTTGCTCGGTGATGCAAATGTTTAAATAAGGATATTATATTTTCAAACATTTATAAATGATAAGGGTTATAAATTCAAAGAAGAAGAAAGTAAACTAGTAAGGAATGGAGCTTCGGCAGGGTACCGAAGCTAAAATACCCCGCGGTCGTATTGAAGTATATTTGAAGTCTTGAGCCGTCTATAAAATGTTTATGTATAATCTACAAAAATCTCATACGCTTAATTTTATTTTACCCATAGCTGCCACATAAAGCCATTTGTAGACTGCTCATTTTGCTAAAAAATATATGTGCAAAATTTGGTTGGTATGTGCAAATTCATACCAACGGTGTAAAATAATTTCGTTTAAAATCAAAGTGCCACGCCCCGTTCAATTCGAGCCAATTTTCTAAACTGCTGACTGCTCATTATTACAAAAAGTATGGAAAATTTGGAAGAAGTCGGACAAAGGCTATAGAAGGAGTTTGATTTAAATTTAAATGCCACACTCTTGCCTAGTTCCGCCCAATTTTTTAGACTACTCACTGCTCATTATTTCAAAAAATATATGTGCAAAATTTGTTTGAATTTAGAAAAACGGTGTAGAAGGAGTTCGATTAGAATTAAAATGCGCACGCCCCTTGTCCAATCCCACCCACTTTTGTAAGCTTATAACTTCTCATTATACTAAAGAATATATGTGCAAAATTTGGTTGAAGTCGGAGAAACGGTGCCGATGAAAATATATTAAAAATAAAGCGCAAAATTTGGTTTAAGTCGGATAAACAGTGTAGAAGTAGTTCGATTAGAGTTAAATTGGCACGCCTCTTGTCCAATCCTACCCACTTTTGTAGGCTTAAAACTTCTTATTATGCACAAGAATATATGTCAGAAATTTGGTTGAAATCGGACAAACGGAGTAGATAGAGCTAGTTTAAAAATAAAGTGTCATGCCTCCTGTCTAGTACCGCAAAATTTTATAAACTAACTCTTAAGATTGCTCAAATTACCAAGGATAATATGTGCAAAATTTGATGTTGATGTCTGACACATGGTGTTGAAGAAGTTCAATTGAAAGTAAGATGCCACGCTCACTTTCCAAGTCTAAGGCCAACACATTACACCATATGTGTATATAGAATACATGTGCAAAATTTGGTATGTGTTGGATAAGCGATGTGGTTGGAATTTGGAAAACGAAAGTTTTCTATTTTGATGACGTCACTTTGTATGGAAGGTAGGCGTGGTTTTCATTTAATTTGGCCAAATATCATAGAGACGGTTCATACTATATATCAAAGCTCATGTGCAATTTCAAGATATTTCTTTAATTTTTGTGGATTTTTAAGCGATTTTACGATTTAAATAAAGCTAATTTGTATGGATGTTAGACGTGGTTTTCATTGATTTTGTCAAATATCATAGTAATGGTCTACATTAAATATCAAAGCCTATGTGGAAATTTCAAGACCTTTCTTTAATTTAAGCAGCTTTTTAAGAGATTTTACGGTTACTATAAAGCACCTTTGTATTTGAGGTAGACGTGGTTTTCATCCGATTTTTCCAAATTTTATAGTCTGTTCTTATATTGAAGATCAAAGCTTACGTGGATTTTTATTAGAAGGCATTCCATTAATTTTTGTGAATTTTTAAGAGATTTTACTATACAAAGGAAGTCACTCTGTATAGGAGGTAGGCGTGGTTTTCATGTATGTACAATAAAATTTTTTATAAAAATGTAAAATTATCAGGCTTTCAGGTATATACAGTTGCAATCCGGTTAGCTTCTTAGTAGTAAATAGAATGATTGATTAGAGCGGTGCTCACACATGCAAAGCTAGTCGTACGGCGTCAACCTGGCATATGCCAGGCGAGACGGACGTGGTCTCGCTTTAGATAATCATATTAAATTACACAGCTAGATTGTATAAGTTGTTACCAAACATCACAGGAAAATATTAAGTTACCTTGGAAAGCATGATCCAGATTAGTGGCGGTACTGTAGATAATCTAAAATATTAAATTTAATTGAGTAAACGGATTCATTTAAAGAAATTGCATCTGAAACAAAATTAAAGTGTCCACAAAAACTTCTAAGTGGTTTGTTTTGCAAGTAATTAGATCTACAAAAGTTCATGTAAAGTAACTGAAAAGATCTCCTAGGTCGGAGAGGAATATTAAAGTAAATTTTGCTCAGTAAATATTGACTGTCTACATATCCATGTAAAAGTTTGAAAATCCAAGTAGCATTTAGCATAATTCTCCGATTATTTAAAGTAGGAAGACTTAAAAGTTGCAGACGATATTCATAAGGTGGTAGGTGATAGTTGAAATTGCAGTAAAGATGGCTTAAGCAGAACAAAAGAAACTTTTTCTGAACTGATTCTATGTCGTCAATGTAACAACTATATCGAGGGCACCAAACAATTGAAGCATACTCTAAAATAGGTCGCACTAGAGAGGTGAATAAGGGTTTTGTTATTTAGGGATCATTAAACTCTTTTGCCCATCGTTTAATTATATCTAAAGTACTTTTTGCTCGATTTATAATTTTATTAATCTTCTATCTTATCTATATATATAAAAATGAATGTATGTATGTGGGTATGTGGGTATGTGGGTATGTGGATATGTGTGTATATCACGTATAGACTCCAAAACCACCGAACCAAACTTTATGAAATTTTTAGGGATACTGAAGCAACATTCGGGAAGTGTTCCTGTGAAGTTTGGTGTTGATTGGACAAGGGGGCGTGGTACCTCCCATACAACCCAAATTGGCTCTATCGCCCACAAACCAAGAAAAATGCTTTATATCAAACGGTTTTAATCATATAAAACTAAAATTTGGTAATTTTGTTCAGATGGTTACTTCCGGTGACTGTACAAAAAATGGGCGTAGTCTAACTATATCTACGCCCACTTTTCAGCAATCGTTTTAATTCCTGAAATGTTCAAGTTTTGATAGTGAATCTTGGTATGCAGGTGCAATGGATACAAGTGGCAGTCACTATGTAAATATAAACGTTGTCACGCCCACTTTTACCGCCCACAAATAAGTAAAAATGCTTTATATCAGACGGCTCTTGCCATAGAAGGCTAAGATTTGATAATTTAGTTTATATGATTACTCTCCGCCAATATACAAAAAATGGGAGTGGCCGAACTATATCTACGCCCACTTTATCGGAATCATGCTTATTCTTGAGTTGTACACGTTTTGATAGTGAATCTTAGTATGCAGGTGCTATGGATCTAAGTGGCAGTCACTATGTAAATATAAACGTTGTCACGCCCACTTTTACCGCCCACAAATCAGTAAAAATGCTTTATATCAGACGGCTTTTGCCGTAGAAGACTAAGATTTGGTAATTTAGTTCATATGGTCACTGTCGGCAACTGTTTAAAAATGGGCGTAGTCGCACCATATCTACGCCAACTTTTTCGAAATCATGCTTATTCCTGAGTTGCACACGTTTGATAGTAACACTTGATATGCAGGTGCTCTAAGTGGCAGTCAATATATATATATAAAATTTGCCACGCCCACTTGTACCACCCCCAAAAAAAACAAAACGAAATGGCCAATTTCAGTCCTTGAAAGTACTTTGACCGAGCTTCTTATGATCAATTGTGTTGTGAGTGTTGTGGAATGTTTGAACACAATTGATCGAGAACTGGACCTACATGTTTTATGCCAACTCCGAACGGCTTACGTTCTCAAGAAGCTTTTCATGGCAGTTTTTATTCTCTGAGATTTGCCATTGTCTGCAGAGAGATGACGGCCGAACAGAAAAATTAATTCAATCGAAAAACTTTCCGTGTCAGGTGGGATTCGGACCAGGGTTCCCCCGCGTATGGGCCACACACTCTACCCGCTACGCCACGGCCGCCACTTGGTTTCTTTTTACCCACAAATTAATAGAACTTCTATAAATCAGACGATTCTCATCGTTAAATACTAAAATATGGTTATTAATTTCATACGCTTACTCTCGACAGCTTTGCAAAAATTGTGCATGGTAGGACTATATTGTGCCCACTTTTCAGAAATAATTTTATTTAATTTATTTATTTACTTATGTATTAATGTACTATAGTTCATTACAATTTAAAAATTATAACTAAGTTAGCTGCCTGGGCTATCGGTTAGAAATAATTTTAATTCCTGAGATGTGAACGTTTTGATAGACAAACTTGGTATGTAGGTGCTATGGGTCAAATTGGCGTTCACTTTATATATAAATGTTGCCACGCCTACTTTCAATGCCCACAAATCCATAAAAAGGATATATATCAGACTTTTTTTACAGTAAAAGACTAAAACTTGGTAGATTAGTTCATATGGATACTGCCAGAACTCTTAAAAAATGGGCGTGTCACACTTTATTTAAGACGACTTTTCAAAAATCATTGTAATTTCTGAGCTGTACGCGTTTTGATAGTGGAACTTGGTATATAGGTGCAATGGGACCAAGTGGCGGTCACTTTATATATAAATGTTGCCATACCTACTTTTTCTGCTCATCTATCTATCTGTAAAAAATGTATGTATGTATATTAAGGCTGCTCACAAAAAAAAGGTGTTCGGGTCGGTTCCTCAAAATAATGCTTTATGTTATGATGATTCCCCAAATATTTCGACTGTAGCGATAGTCATCCGTGAGCTGGAATGGTTTGAAATAAAAAAAAAAAAAAAAACAAAAAGGAAATGGCCATTTCAGACTTTGACCGAGCTTCTTATGCGTGAGTGTTGTGAAATGTTTGAACACAAATGATCGAGAACTGGATCTACAAGGCTTATGCCGACTCCGAACGGCTTATGTTCTCAAGAAGCTTTTCATGCCAGTTTTTACTCTCTGAGGCTTGCCATTGTCTGCATAGAGATGGCGGCCGAACAGAAAAATTAATTCAATTGAAAAAACTTTCTGTGTCAGATAGAATTCGAACCTGGGTTCTATGGTATACAAGCCTCGCACGTCAACCAGTATGCCACGGAATGGTTTGAAATATTCTGTAAAAATCGAGTTTTTTATAAAAATATTTACTGGCGCGGTAGTTAAAAATAACAAACGGTCACAAATAATAGTAATTAAAAAGTTCTTTCAATCTGCACTAATAAATTTTAAATTTTTACTCTACTCTATAAATTTAAATTTTTTAACTTTTTTTTTTTTGTATTATTTTCACTAAAATGCAAATTAAATTTTTTTTTTGTTTTGCCATTTTACTTTTAGTCAAATAAATTATCTATGGATGATAAAATAAAGTGTAAAGTGAATTGCTAAATTGAATGAAATTACAAAAAAATTTACACATTTTTTACATTGTACAATTTATTTGACTAAAATTAGTTTAGGAAAAGATTCGTTTGAATTTAAGTGAAAATAATATGAAAAAAGTTAAAACAATCCAAAAAATCCGCATTATCTTTGGTCCAACGGAAATATAAGATTTTTTGATGCAAAATTTTTTCCATTACTCTTATTTCTGACCGTTTGTTTTTTTCTAACTGCCATACCAGCCAATATTTTTAGTCGCAATATTTTGTGGATCATCATAACATAAGCCATGGATTATTTTGAAGAACGAGACTGAACAAATTTTTTTCTAAAGAGCGTGAGGCGACTTAATGTATATACGTATGTGGGTATATGTGTATATCACGTAAAGGCTTCGAAACCGCTAAGCCAATTTTTATACCAAAGCGTTGAGAGGGTTCCTGTGAAGTCTGTTGCCGATCGTAAATACACCTAAAATTTTCGATTTCGAACAGTTTTGTAATTATAGGTCGCAAAGCCTCGGAATTCAGTATTCGACCTCAATTTACACATGCCGTTGCACAGGTAACATTTTATGGGTGTTGGACGAGGGGCGTGGTACTTTTTCCGCACCCAAAATTTTCGGTATAGCTTTCGAAATAAGTCACACATTAATAAAACTCGGTAAGAACTTACTATAAAAGCATGGCTTCACTAAAGCTACGCCCTCTTTTAGGGGATAAGCGCTGAGCGCAGCGAAGCGCGCCGGGTATAAGCTAGTAATAATATATAAATGTAAATAGCTAAATATTTAATAGTGAATATATAATGTATTTGCTCTTCTCTACTTACTATATAGCAAAATAAAATGAAAGCTTGCAAACCACATTGCTTGCGCATTATTGGGACAACTCAGTGGAAAATTGTACAGTTCTGAAAGTTCGACAAATGGACCTAATTATCATGACAGCAAAAACTTTATTATACCAAAATAGTTTATTATATTAAAACTTATATATCGACTGTAAAAGAACATAATTTACTGTTAAAATTGCAATAATACCATATGAACAAAACCAAGAAAAGTCACTCAGACTAATTTAAGACTAGCAGACATACAATTAAACTAACTGACTGGCAGTAAAAAAAACTACACATTTCTACAGACCCCCTACATATTATTAAATCTTTGCATTTTTGCCATAACAATTTGATTGGAACTAATTTTTCTTTTCATTTCTTCTGATACAAACTTCTCTCTTAACCATCTAGAGTTTTTTCGGATCAAAACTGTTGTTAGATGTTCAAGAATATAACGCCTGTGTTCAAAACAGTTTCCATTTTCATCGAACCACCCTGGAGTTACAATATTGGAATGCTCTACGCATGACTTAATAATACGCGCTTTTAAATTGGGTTCATGACAACTTTTTTCGAAAATGCTTTTGTAAATTGAAAAATGTTGTTGACAAATTTCGAAGAACTCGTCGGAAGGATTTTTTAAGAAAAGTCTTTTGTCACTATAGTTTTTGATGTCAATAAATCTTTCCGAATCGAAAGAAATCTTCTCCAACTTTAGAAGATTTTCTTGCCAACTTTCGCATTTTATTTTGTTGGCAAATTTCGCCTTCATGCCGTACCCAACAAAATATCGACCAACTTAAGGCTTAAGGGAGTTATATGCTAAGGCAGATATTAAAGGGCTTAAGGGAGTTATATGCTGAACATTTTTTACTTCTTCTATAGTAGTTTCCTCATAACGTTTAGGCAGTCAGTTTCATTCCAATATTAAGTCATTACCCTCTTCACAATTCTTATTACGACTACGAAAATTATTTGTGAAGATTTTCATGGACAATATTCGTCCGGAGAGATACTGAAACTCCCTCACGGACGGATCGGTGTTGTTACCTAGCTGTGACCTAAGAACAGAAAAGTAATTTTCAAGGGAATCTTGGTTTATCCTATCTAACATAACGAATTTTACTTCAGGGTCCTGGAACAGATCATTAACCAAGGATATCATTGATTTCAAAGTGGAAATTAACCCTCTGAAACAGGGGTTATTTCTTGGAACTTCAAGAGTTTACGAAAGTAGTTGTTAACGAAATGTGTATATATATTTATATTAATATGTATATATATGTTGTTACTATTATTATTTCATTTATAATTATTATAAATATGTTTAACGTTATACAAACTTAGCCTTTGCTCTTTTACTTAATTGCAAAAATCAATTGTATATAAATTTTAAAAATTTTCTTCCTTGGCAATAATCGTGTAGTTATTTATTAGAACAAAATTTAAATAAATGTTACTGAAATTCAGTTTTGCTTTAAAATTGAAAATGTTGTGCTGACAACACTTTTTAACTTTTACAGTTAACTTCAAAGTTTTACATAAAAATTTAATTGAAGTTATTAACAACAACTGTTTATATATAATAGCATATCGATGGCCATACGTTGATACCTCGTAACTAAAAATTCATTAATTTTACAGGAGAAGCAAAATACTTAACAACAATTAACAATTAAAATCAATCAGCAATTTTATTTTTAAAAATTAAATCGGGATTTTGTTTGGTGTGCTGTTTGTCAATTTGGAAGAAAAAGCTTGGTTAACATTTTTATAAAAATATTAAAAATATCAATTTCAAAAAATCGTTAGTTACGAGGTGTCAACGTATGGTCATTGATATAAAAAAAATTGTATGCAATAAAATATAATAAGAATAAATAATATTTTAAAAATTTTGTTTTTACTTTATAAAAGTGAAATGTTTTTTAACTGTTTTAATTGCATTTATTTCAGCTATTTTTTTTTTTAAAAATCTTAAAATCAGCTTTTTACAAGTTAGCAAAGATGAGTTCATTGAAGTTAGTTGATGAAAAAAAATGGGATAAAAAACACCTACCTCCCATACAAAGAGACTTTATTTTAACCGTAAGATCTCTTTAAAGTTCACAAATATTAATGAAATGCCTTGAAATTAGGCAAGTGAGCGGATCAAAGCCACGCCTTCCTTCCATACAAAGTGACTTTATTTTAACAGTAAAATCTCTTAAAAATCCACAAAAATGAGTGAAAAGACTTGAAATTTTGCGTGTATGGTTTGATCTTCAATATAAATTCTAGCAATGAAATTTAAAAAAACATCGGATCAAAACCACGCCTACCTCCCACATAAAGTG
Source organism: Coremacera marginata (assembly GCA_914767935.1). Lineage (NCBI taxonomy): Eukaryota > Metazoa > Arthropoda > Insecta > Diptera > Sciomyzidae > Coremacera > Coremacera marginata. The sequence continues at coordinate 126,675 of OU612048.1, forward strand.
ATTTTATTTTAACCTAACATCTCTTCAAACCCCACAAACATTAATGAAATGCCTTGAAATTTTGCATATAAGCTTTGATCTTCAATATGAATCCTGACAATGAAATTTGGAAAAATCAGATAAAATTGCAGAAATCTATTGGAATTTTGCACATAGGCTTTTATATATGATATAGACTATAACTATGATATTTGGCAAAATCGGATGAAAACCACGCCTATCTCTCATACAAAGTGGCTTCATTTAAAACGTTAAATCGTTAAAAAATCTGCAAAAATTACAGAAAAGTCTTGAAATTTTGCATACAAACATTGATATTTAACATAAGCCACTCTATGATATTTGGCAAAATCAGATGAAAACCACGCCTACCTTCAATATAAAGTGTTGTCATCAAAACTGAAAAACTTTTGTAAATATCATATAAATAAAACTGAATAACATCGCGACTGTATGTACCCAAGTTCCGCCCACGACGTTTATCCAACTCATACATAATTTTTCGGTAAAATGTGGAGTCTTAATACTAGAAAAGTGGGTGTGTGACATTTTATTTTGTTTACAAATTACTCTATGTGACAGCTAAGGGTAAAATTAAATTAATCTTATGACACAAAAAGTTTTGCAGATTATGGTATACACAAAAATTTTATAGACGTCTAAAGACTTCGGATATACTTCAGTACGCCCGAGGGGGGTATTTACGCTTCGATACCCTGCCGAAGCTCCTTTCATTTCCACTAGTTTTGACATCAAATTTTTTTTCGCAGCTTGACGCCGTTGCGATATACAGGAATACCTCGCATAGTACGGTTAATCCGTTCCACCATTTTGCCGTACTATTTGAAACCGGACTAATCGAGGCACTCGGGACCAGTGCGCCTATTAACAGGTCATATACCCCTATGAAGGAGGTTAAGGGACATTAAAGGATAATCAAGTCAAAAAACGATAAATTGTTACACATACATAATTTGTTTTTCTGCTTTTCTATAAAAAAAACGAGAGTGTCTAGTATGTACATATGTACATATGTATATTCAAACATATATTTCTTTAAAATAACTAAACCAACAAAAACAATTCATTTTAAATTTAAGCCAACAAAAACAATTCATTTCATTTTAAAATTCTTAAAAATAACTGAACAAAAAAACAAGTACAAAAATAAAACTAAACAAATAAATAAATATGTACGATAAACAAAAACAATTCACAAAAACGATAAACAAAAACAATTCACTTTAAATTTTAATGCTTTCTTTAATTTTTTATTGCCAAAAAATTGCAATATCGATGTCTGGATCTTTTTCGGTCGTTTCTCCTCATACAATTCTTTGTAGCAACGAATTGCATTGTTAATTGTGCGACGAGTTGTAATGCTACGTTCGATATTAGGATCAACTTCCATTATATGATCTGACACTTTTTCGACCATTCCAATAATTTTTGAAAGCTGTTCAGCCGTTAAATCTTCAGACATTTCAACACAGTCATCGTTGTCATCCTGTTCTTCATAAGCTCGTTGCTCGTCTATGTTCATTAGTGTTTCATTATCGAGCTCGTTCGTGCAAGATTTAATGCATTCAATTACATTCTCAGAATCCAAATCTTTGAAACCAAGTTGATGTCCAAGCTCCGCTATGTTATTGGTAACTTCTGAAAAATGTTTCTCAAAACCAATGAAATCATTAGCACAATGCGGTATGATATGTTTCCAAACGGCTCTCATATTGTTTGGTGCAACTTCATGCCATGCTTCACCTATATTCTCGATAACATTTCTAATGTTGTAATTCTTCCAAAATTCTGTCAAAGTTGGCGCATTTTCTCCTGTTGTTGCTTTAATGGCTTGTGAAAAAGTGCGGCGTAAATAATAGCTCTTAAACGTTGAAATGACACCTTGATCCATCGGTTGAAGTAACGATGTCGTATTTGGTGGAAGAAATGTTATTTTAACATTTTCGTTTAATTCGCTAAGACCGGTTGGATGACCTGGAGCATTATCTAAAATTAATAAAATCTTGTACTCCAACCCATTTTCTCGACAATACCGTTCTGTTGCAGGGCAAAAATAGTTCGTGAACCAATCTTCAAATAAAATTTTTGTGACCCACGCTTTTTTATTTGAACGCCACAAAACTGGCAAATTATTTTTTGATAAACCCTTAAGAGCACGAGGATTTTCCGCACGGTATACAAGCATCGGTTTTAGTTTAAAATCTCCTGCTGCATTACCACCTAACAATAGTGTAAGACGATCTTTTGACATTTTATATCCTGGGCATGACTTCTCATTGACTGCTATAAAAGTGCGTGTCGGTAACTTTTTCCAGTATAATCCCGTCTCGTCAACGTTGAATATTTGTTCATCTTTGTAGCCACTTTTTTCTATAATTTCCGATAATTCCTCTGGATATCTTAAAGCAGCCTCTTTATCTGCACTTGCAGATTCACCAACAATGCGCACATTGTGAATACCAGTTCGTTCCTTATAACGAAAAAACCATCCACGACTTGCGGTAAAAGTTTCAGCAGCTCCCGTACCTTCGTTTTCTACTTCATCATTAGTCTGCAAGTCTTTGTATAGACTTAGTGCTTTTGCTTGAATTTCCATTTGACTTAGTGGAATACGTTTTTGATTAAGGTCTTCTATCCATATAGATAATAGCCGCTCCATGTTAACTATTCGGGGGCTTCTAGTTCTGGTCACTACTTTTGACAAATAAGACGCTGTAGCTATGCCTTGCGATTTGTATTGCTCTTTACTTTTCAAAATTTTTCGAACTGACGCCTCGTTCATTCCTTTATCTCTTCCTATTTTAGCAAAAGAAGCACCTTCTTCATGAAGTTTAATAACATTAAGCTTTTGTTCTAAAGTGAGCCACTTGCGTTTTTTGGTGGCAGAGTCATTACCACACTTTCTTTTTTCACTCATTTTATTTTTTAAATTAAAAATTAAAGTCTAGTTATCCAAAAGTCAACTTAACTCTACGATTAACAATCGAAAACTAACAATTTGGTCTATGAGCACGCGCTCGGTAATGTAACCGATTTGAAATTGTTGTTGTTTTACATGTTACAGGTTGAAGTTGCTCAAATTTGCCTCTGCTCTTCGTGAATACTAAAACCAGGGCTGCCGAATGATTAAACAATTGCCTCTTGAAATGTACCAATAGCAACCTTATCTTTAATCGTCGTAATGATATCAGTTAATTTGTTTATCGTTATGTATTACCTGATACTTTTTTTTTAAATACTGGGCAGCTGTTTTTTTTTTTATTTTCCCATCAAAAACTTACGAAAATGTAATAAATAAACAACACTTCAAACCCTTTCATAAAAAAAATCCATACGTTTGTTTTTGCCGTGCCAAACGGCAACCATAAACTCACTACAAAGAGCGTAAGAATCTAATTTGTATGTACATACATACATACATATGTATGTATGTATTTTACTCTCTTGTATGCAAGCTTTTACACAAGCATGATGTCATCGCAATTTTAAGCAAAAGACAAGAAAGTAACAATTTTTTCGAAGAAAAAAAATTTTTTTTTTGAAAATTTCAAAACCGTACTATAGCGAAACCGTACTGGTCGAAGCAGTACTATGCGAGGTATTCCTGTAATTGAAGAGCGTCTATCATTATTTTTGTCCTATCTTGCTTCATTAAAGAGTTTTTCAGTTTCACCGTAATTTTTTTTGCAAAAACTAACTAACATTAAAAATGCCATTTTTGACAAGCTTTCATGTAAATATAACATTCTCCCACAAAATTTACTTCAGTTATGCACAAAAATTAATTTACTGCTTTTTCTCATTGAAATGATAGGGATACACCTATATTTTTTGAACTAAAATTTTTTCCCCCGCTAATGTTGGCTTTTTCATCCACTTATAATATCCTGCATCTAAAAACAATTTCTGTGAATAAATTTATGTAATATCTCTAAAGAATTAAGAGTTATTCAGCATTATAGAGCAAATTAAAAAAAACGTAAGAAGACGATATGAAATTTAAATATTTTTTTCCGACTCGAACTTTTCAGCCATTTTTCAACATATCTCATTAATTTTTTTTTTATCTGAAAGATAGTTTAAATTACTTAAAAAACATTCTATCACCAGTACCGTTAGCTGACATATATAGCTTGCTTTCAAAAAACCAAATTTTGACAAATAACATATGTGAGTATCGAAAAGCGTTCGATTTGACATGAAATCTCCGATGCACCATCAGCCTAATTCTCAATGAAATTTCCCCGGGAATTGAAAAAGAGCATTTTCATATTTTTGTAATGTTTACAAATTTGAATTTATTATATTTTGAATTTATTATATTTTTCCATATATTTTTTTTTCTAGAATTCTAGATCCGCCACTGATTATTAACATAATGAACATTATTATAATTACTATCATTATTAGCATTATCATGACTATAATTTTTATCATTATTATCATTATCAATACTATCATCATTATTATCAATCTTATTATAATTATCTATACTATTATTACGCAAACACATTTTTGTGATGACTATCAAATCCATAATGTAGACGCGATTTTTATAAATAGGGTAACAATTGAAAAGTCTTGTTCTGTAAATATGCATTAAGGTCTTATTTTTTCTTAAATATTGGGTATTTTTTTAAAAAACAGATGAAACAATTTTTTATGAAAAAAACCAAATTCCATTGTGATGCCTAAAAGTATGTGATCGATTTTTATTGTAATGCTATGATAAGTAATACGGGGCTACTTAACAATTCAACAGGGTCATGGAAGGTTTTTCTAGATATTTTCTATTTTGGCGTTTTAACGCCACACGAGATTACTAGTTATTATTATTACATTCACATCTTATTATTATTACGCAGGTTCATATTTTGTGATGACTATCAAATACTATAGGCGCGATTTTCATAAATAGGGTAGCAATTGAAAGGTCTTGCTCTGTAAATGTGCAGTAAGGGCTTATTTTTTCTTAAATATTGTGTATTTTTTAAAAAGACCTGAAACAATTTTCTATGACAAACAACTAAATTTTTTTTGTAATGCCTGAAAGTATGTGATAGATTTTTATTATAGTGCTATGATAAGTAATAACTGGGCTTACTACTATTCATATTATTACTGTTATTATAAGTAATGACTGGGCTAGGTAAAAATAGTCCATAATAATAAAACTAAATTACTTTTCACAAGATATTTTTCATTTTGGCGTTTTAACGCCAACTGCAGACGCGATTTTCATAAATAGGGTAGCAATTGAAAGGACTTCCTCTATAGATGTGCCATAAGGTCTTATATTTTCTTAAATAGTTTTTTTTTTTAAAGAAGCTAAAATAATTTTCTATGAAAGAAGCCAAATTTCTTTGAGATTCCTAAAAGTATGTGATCGATTTTATATTATAATGCTATAATGCTAGTCCTTAATAAAACAAAAAAAAAAATTATCTATCGCTAGATATATTTTATTTTGGCTTTTTAACGCCACATGGGAGCCTATCTATATTATTATTACGCAAGCGTATTTTTTGTGATGACTATCAAATTTATACTGTAGACGCGATTTTCATAAATTGCATAGTAACCCTGTAGGAAAATCAACTAATTTAAAAGTAGTTGATAAAGTAGTTTTTTGTCAAACACAACTAGTTGAAATTCTGACTTTTTTCCATAAAACGAACTAACTTATTTTGTATGGCGATTTCCGCTAAATAAGTCAATTGACTTTCGTCTGCATATATTTTCAACTACTTGTTAAATTACATTTTAAGTTAAGTTACATTTAAACTATTTTTTTAATTGCTTTAAAATAACCAATTGGAAACTATTACTGATGGCCTATAGTTAATATTTGATGAAATAACATGGTTGAATATATATAAACTTGTAATCTAATAAAAATTTGCAATTAAAACATGTCAAAATCAGAGTAGTTGCCGCCTTAATATAATTCAAAGTAGTTCATATACTGGTTTATTTTAAACTAGTTTTTTAATTAGTTGTTTTTAAAAACAAGTTAGTTTGTTCCTATAGGGAATTGAAAGGTCTTGCTCTGTAGATGTGCAAAAAGGTTTTATTTTTTCTTAAATATTGTGTATTTCTTAAAAAAAGCTGAAAGAATTTTCTATAAAAAAAAAAACTAAATTTCTTTGTGAAATTCTAATTTCAAATTTCTAGCATACTCTAAAGTATGTGATAGATATTTATTATTTATACTTAACAATTCAACAGAAACATTGAAAGTTTCTATGAAATTTTTAGTTCAAATAGAAAAATAGTCCTTAATATAAAAACAAAAGTACCTTTTTGTTTTAAAACAAAAGTTTTAACGCCACACGGGCTTACTAAACATCATTATTATCAGTATTATTATTATCATTATTATCATTATTACCATTATTATCATTTTTCATTATTATCATTATCATTATTATCTTTAAAATTATCATTATCATTATCATACGTACTACTATATACAATTGTTGCTATTGCTGTTGCTTCGAGTACCTAAATACGCGTCATTGTAGTATGTTTAAGCTTCCATAAGCACGCTACTGGTTTTTGTGAGCGATTTGGTAGAAATTATTGTCGAAATCTCTAGCGCTTATTCGGCTGTTGCTGTTAAAAAGGATGATGTTTGCTGTTTTCTGTACAATGTTTTTATGAGTTTTGCGTTCATTAATACACACGATATTCTCACCGTTCTTAAACAAGGTGATCGACAATTGATTATATTTGTATCTTTGTTATCGATATTTCCTCCAGTATAGATTTGTGGTGAAATAGTTTTGCTGAACTTGTCCATGTTATTAAGCGTATGTGTCTGTAAACAAAAAATATCAAAAAGTTATAAAAAGACCCGATAATATAGGATTAATAAACTAAGTAAATAACAAAGTAAGAACTAAGAAAACATGTATAAATCCAGTTCTGTTGAATTGGAAGATAGGAAGCAATTTGGCAATTAAAAAAACACTGGTGCGTTTTTGGACACACGAGAAAAGCGAAGCTTTTCCGCAGTTTCATAGATTTGATAATTATTTTTTTTGGAATATAGTAGCTATAATATTTAAAAATTTTAAAAAAAGTAAATTACAAAACAAACTTTAATATTCACGCCAGTGAATTTTATTGCATTTCATTATTATTTCATTTATTTTATTACATGTTACACTCATTGTTACTTTAACGCACATGTGGGCAATTGTTAATTTTTCCTTCGCGCTATGCAAAAACAAAAACAAAAAACATGAACCAACAACAACACAAACGCATTTACATCAACAAGGAGAAACGAAAAAACATTCCTTGTCCCGCCGTGGGAATCGAACTTGTACCCCATCGATTCATAGTGCGTAACAAAGATGTTCGGATCGGTGGGTAATGTATATAGAACAGTAATGCGCAAACTAATTCATAAACACGCATACTTGTGTGTGTGCCCAAGAGAGCGCGAAAGCTCTGCTTCAATTTTTTTTTTTTTTTGGACGTAAAACATTTTCGTGAAAAAGTTGCGCAGCGAGGTTTTCCCTTCTTGAAAGCTTAACGTCAACTGAAATCAGTTGAATAGCGAAGTTACGCTCACAGCTTCTCATAAGCACGAACCACAGCCATTACATTATTGTTTATGTGCGGAAATATTAACATCGGCAGCAAATGCTAGCTTAATCACACGTGAATAGGAATTTTATTTTTGCCCAACACTGATATAGAACTAAAAATCCATAAGGCACGCGTTTGATTCGCAAGGCAGCCCAATAAATATTGTTAGCACTTAATAATATACTTTCTTGTTGTAATGGAATCAAGCTTTAAAGAAATATCAATTCTAAGAAAACGATTTTGCGGTAAAAGTGTCGTTTTTGAAATTTCACTCACGTAAATTACAGAAGTAGACATAAGAAGCTTCGCTTCGAAAATTGTCAAAATTAATGTCAGAAATCAATTGCTTTCTTTTCTACCAGCAAAGCCCAACCCACTATTGAATTCAATCAATTTGATCGTGTATATCAACGAAATAAAAGCAAACTAAGCAGCAAAGGATAAACAGGAAGGACATAACATATTTTCTGGTAAATATCTACCGTCTGATGGTTCATCATCGAGGCCATCGATCTTTCATCAACATTTCGGAGAAAAAAAATTCTTCCAGTTAAATTTCCTTTTTCGCGCTTACACCAATTAAGGGGTAAGATAAATTTTGAGCAGTTAGTTGTCTTATGAGTCAAAAAAATTCTTTATACTTTGAGATTAATGTTCGAAAACGTAGTTCAAATACACAATCAATTAACCACCAATAACTTGAAATTGCCATTCAATTGTGGAGGCAAGATTATATAAAGTAGATAAGCGATTACAATCTGATTGTAGAACAAATGTATAAAGAGAGCATGTGGCAGCAATTCAAGCTCAGAAAGCATTCAATGCGAGTGAAAGCATCCAGCAGAATCCGCACCATAACCATTGCGTTGTTTTCTTTTATTTATTACGTAAATACTTTCAATTTGGCGTAAGGGCGGCTCTTTAGCTCCTGAGGGCTTATTTTACGCAATCAGATTAAACGTCTACTTGTTACGTTGTTATGATTTTTTGCCGCTTTCTATGTTGCGTTTGCATTGGTGTTACCGTTTAATGGATTTCACTTTGATATTTTGCTTAAGGGGGGAAGGGGGTGAGGGAGGGCGGTCGATACATGTAATTTGATAAAAACTTGCAGAATAAGCTCGAAAATTTTCAAAACCGAATTCCGAGTAAAAACATGTAAGTAGCTTATTTAAATGAGATGCGTCCTAGCGTGCCCAGTAGATGGTACCAGTACAAACCTTAAACGTTTTTTTCAGACTTGATTTTTCGCATGACGTGCAATGTAACTAACAAATTAGGGCAATAAGATTCACCATTGAAAAAAATCTTTTTAAATTCCTATTTTTACTCCAATCAACATACAGATTTTTGACTAGATACACCATCATATCATAAAACAACGCTTTTGAGATCTTTCACGTAAAATAAGACCTTGACCTCATGTTTAGACCTTTCACCTCATGATTGCAATGGTAAAAACTTTTTTAAAAAACAAAAAAAAAAAACCGTCTACAAAATCACTACAAAGTAAAAAATAATTTTAAATAACTTTTCCTTTTAATTTCTTGGTCATAATTGGCTATTTATTTAAACACATTATTACATTTGTTTTATTATCATAAATATATTAATTTCTTTATGAATACAAAAGTTAAAAGCTTTAAAAGTTAAATAAAGTAGGTGTTATTTGACAAATGCTCGTGGCAATACTAGAAAAACACTGTATCTCGAATAATATTGACGCTGGGTACTGAAATGAAGTACAGGGGTAGGCAAAATTATTACAAATAACGGTCAAGAAAGTGGGCGCTTATTGAACAAAGGGGCGTGGCAATATTACAAAAACACTATATTTCGAATAATATTGACACTAGGGCAATAAAATTCGTTACAAGAATGGGTATAATTATTTGAAAACACGTGACATCTAATTTTATTTTAAGAAAGAGATATTTGAAATAACTAACAAATTTTCAGAATGTAATGAACAAATTTTTTAAGGACAATTGTATTTATGTAGTTTACCACTTTTTTCGAAAATTTATCATATTCTATAAAAAGGAAGAAATAAAAACTTTTTTTAAAAAAAAAAAAACAACTACAAAATCACTACAAAGTAAAAAATAATTTTAAAATATCTTTTCCTTTTAATTTCTTGGTCATATTTGATAGTTTATTTAAATATATTATTTCATTGGAAATCTTATGAGTTGTATTCCCCAACGCGTACTGCGTAAGGGGTATATTAACTTTGTCATTCCGTTTGTAACGCCAATAAGGAGGCGTGGCAGGTATAGAAAAGTATATTTTTGATCAGCATCACCTCCTGAGTCGATTTCCGTGTGTCCGTCTGTCTGTTCGTCTGTCCATTTGTCGACACGATTACAGCCGTAATTTTAAAGCTATCGGGATCAAATTCAAAATATAAGCTTCTTTTTAAAAAATGAAGATCAAGTTCGAAAATGAGCCAAATCGGATGAAAACCACGCCTCCTATATAGGACCTCCTATATAATGTGGCTTTATTTAAAACGTAAAATCGCTTAAAAATCCACAAAAATTAAAGAAATATCTTAAAATTTTGCACATGAGCTTTGATATATAGTATGAACCATCTCTATATTTGACAAAATCGGATCAAAGCCACGCATACCTCCCATACAAAGTGACGTCATCAAAATAGAAAAACTTTCGTTTTCCAAATTCCACCCACATCGTTTATCCAACATATACCCAATTTTGCACATATATTCTATATGTACATATGGCGTAATGTGAGATCCTTAGGCTTGGAAAGTGGGCGTGGAATCATACTTTTAATTGAACTTCTTCAACACCGTGTGTCAGACATCAACATTAAATTTTGCACATATTATCCTTGGTAATTTGAGCATTCTTACGAGTAAGTTTATAAAATTGGAAGGTACTAGGCAGGGGGCGTGGCACTTTATTTGTAAACTAGCTCAATCTACTCCGTTTGTCCGATTTTAACCAAATTTCTTACATATATTCTTGAACTCTAATCGAACTCCCCCTACACTGTTTTTCCGACTTAAACCATATTTTGCACACATATAATCTGGCATACGGATCAGTCTGTAGTTTATAAAAGTGGGCGGTACTAGACAGGGGTTTGACACTTTAAATTTAATATCGACACCGATTCTCCGACTTTAACTAAATTTCGCACATATATTCTTAAGTATAATGAGAAGTTATAAGCTTACAAAAGTGGGTGGGATTGTACAAGGGGCGCGTGAATATTAATTCTAATCGAACTCTTTCTACACCGTTTTTTCTAATTTAAAACAAATTTTGCAGATATATTCTTTGAAATAATGAGCTGCGAGTAGTCTAAAAAATTCGGCGGAATTAAAATTTTCAATATTTTTTGGAATAATGAGCAGTCAGCAGTCTAGAAAATTGGCTCCAATTCAACCGGGCGTGGCACTTTAATTTAAACGAAATTATTTTACACCGTTGGTATGAATTTGCACATACCAACCAAATTTTGCACATATATTTTCTAGCAAAATGAGCAGTCTATAAATTACTTTATGTGGCAGCTATGGGTAAAATAAAATTAAGCGTATGAGACAAATATTTTTGTAGATTATACATAAACATTTTATAGACGGCTAAAGACTTCGAATATACTTCAATACGGCCACGGGGGGGTATTTTAGCTTCAGTACCCTGCCAAAGCTCCACTCCTTACTAGTTTATTTTTTAATTGCTTTTATTATCATATATATATTAAGTTCTTGTCTCTGGCGGTCGTGGCGTAGTGAGTAGAGTGTGTGACTCTTACGCCAGAGAACCCAGGTAAGAATCCTCCATCTGACACAGAAAATTTTTTCAATTGAATTCGGCCGTCACCTCTCTGCAGACAATGGCCAACCACAGAGAGTAAAAATTACCATGAAAAGTTTCTTGAGAACATACCCGTTCGGAGTCGGCGTAAAACATGTAGGACGATCATTTGTGTTCAAACATTTCACAACACACACAACACAATTGATTATAAGAAGCTCGGTCAAAGTCCTTTCAAGGGCTGAAATGGCCATTTCGTTTTTTTTTTATATTAAGTTCTTTATGAATATAAAGCTTTAAGGGTTGGCGCTAATATAATCAGACATTTGATCAGAAGAGCCAACTTCAAAGCTTTTGTATTCATAAAGAAATTAATATATTTATGATAATAAAACAAATTAGAAACAAATTTAAATAATAAGATTTCCAATGTAATAATATGTTTACATAAATTATCAAATATGACAAAGAAATTAAGAGGGAAAGTTATTTGAAAACTATTTTTCTTTGTAGTGATTTTGTAACCGTTTTCTTTTTTAAAAAAGTTTTTATTTCATCCTTTATAGAGAATACGATAAATTTTCGAAAAAAGTGTTTTAACTACATAAATACAATTGTTCTTAAAAAATTTGTTCTATTAAATTCTGAAAGTTTGTTGGTTATTTCAAATATCTGTCTCTTAAATTTAAATTAGATGTTACGTGATTTGTAATAATTATACCCATTATTGTAACGAATTTTACTACCCTAGTGTCAATATTATTCGAGATATAATGTTTTTCTAATATTGGCACGCCCCTTTGTTCAATAAGCGGCCACTTTCTTGACCGTTATTTGTAATAATTTTGCCTACCCCTGTACTTCATTTCAGTACCCAGCGTCAATATTATTAGAGATACAGTGTTTTCTAGTATTGCCACGCCCCTTTCTCGAATAAATTTTAAAGAAAAATTAATTAGAAAACGATCTGCGAACTAGCTTTTTCAAAATTTACAATTATACAACGGTTACTTGGGGTTTTTGAAAAAATTAGCACTTTTTTCCATATAACCAAGTACTGACATGAACCGATGCCTGAAATAGGTACACCAAATTTTGTTTTAACATTTCTTTTAAGCCCAAAAAAACACACCTTCAATTTTTAAGGGGCACTGCACTACACATGCTCAGATTATTTTTTAATCAAATTTTAAAGTATTCAAATTTCAGAACATTTTTCAAAAATGCCAAAAAATTGAAATCGTGCTTTCTTGTTGGGACATCCTGCATTAAGATAGATTAAGCTTAGCGGATGTAAAAACTTTTTCCCCAAATGGGACAATGCCTAATTTGTGCATAAGTAAAAAAATATATATAAATTATCTGCGGATAATTCAGGTTGCTTTCGACGTTCGATCTTCGCTGGTTATCGAACAGCGAACATCGACTGTCAAATTCTTATTATGAGCAGTGCAACCCTGCCGAAGTTTTCGTTATACATCGAATTTTCAGTAGAATAGAATTTTGCTTTCGATGCGGTGCATTCTGAGTGATAATTGTTAAAAATGTAAGTATTTCATGATTGGTTTTTTCTTTTTGACGACTACAAAGTAATTTTTAACTATTTTTTAAAATTTTATGCAGGCCAAAGGTAGTGAGCAAGAACTTTTTCCAATTTCGATACGCTTTGAGTTAATCTTGCTCGTGCGCATTGATTTAGCAGTTCGCCATTAGTTGTCTGTAGGGATGGTAATCCCGGGATTCCGGACTTTTTGAAGTCCCGAAAATCCCGGGTTCTCGTCGACTAATCCCGAGATTTTCGGGACTTCAAAAAGTTAAAAAAAATATAAACAGTGTTTTTTTCCAAAACATATGAAATGGAAGGTTGCCTATAAAATAATAGACACTATTATTACCCTTTTAAAAGGTATTTTTGTTCAACGGACTGGCAAAACTACCTGAATATGCAACTTAGCAAGTAATTTGAAGGTTTGCTTATCGAAAACAGCTTATTGAATATTGCATTGAAATAACAACTTTTTGCAGCGGCGGAAATAATCAGCACAAAATATGAGCTAAAGTTTCAGCAATTCAAGTAATAATACAATAATTTGTAAAATGTATATTTTAATAGGTACATATTTATACTATTAACAGTATTTGTTTCACATAAAACAAAATCTAAAGATATAAACTCAATTTGGTCGCATTTTTTGAACTAAATATTTAAGTTTGTAACAATTGAATTGTTTTTTGTATTATACAAATTAATTTATTTATAAAATGTATTAAAAAAAGATGTATAACATATCTAATCAAAGTACTTAAACTTTAGTTTAAAAATGGAAATAAACATTAAAGGTAAAAAATATTTTATTTAAGAAAAATAAACAAAAAACGTATTTGAATTGTATTAAAAGGGGGTTAAATTTTAAGGGCCGATGTTGATTTTGAATAAAACACAAATTATTTAAGAAATTATTGTCATTTTTTTTTTATTATGATAATATTGGTATGGTTCAATTATGTATGGAACAAAATATCGGCCAAATGGCCGCCGCAACCTCTGCGTCACACCTCCATCCGATGGTCCAAATTTTCGATGACGCTGCGGCATAAGTGAGGTTCATGCCGCTAATGTGCCGAATTATCTCATCCTGTAGCTCTTGAATTGTTGCTGGCTTATCGACGAACACCTTTTCTTTCAAATAACCCCAAAGAAGAAGTCCAAAGGTGTCAAAGCACATGATCTCGGCGGCCAATTGACATCGCCACCACGTGAGATAACACGGCCATTGAATTTGTCGCGCAAAAGAGCCATTGTTTCGTTAGCTGTGTGGCAAGTGGCACCGTCCTGTTGAAACCACATATCTTCCAATTCGGGCCATAAAAAGTTCGTTATCATCTCACGATAGCGAACACCATTCACAATAACTGCCTGACGGCTATTCAGCCACACTATCGCGAACAGCAGCAATATTTTATGCAGTACGAGCTGTACGAGCATGTACTGGTGTTTTCACATCTCCTACAGATCCGGTTTGCTCTAAACGATTTTTCTGATTGTACGCACATTTGGACGATTAAATTGACCGAAAAAAATCACGAAGTGCACGATTTGCATTTTGATATGAACGCCCATTTTCATAATAAGCCTGAATAACTTTAACGCTTTGCTCGATTGTCTATCTTTCCATGGTTCAAATTGAGTTAGTCTGAAATTGAGAAACGAATTGAGAAATGTCAAATGAAATGCAGAAAAAAACTTGACGTTTAGGTGTGGTTCACATTCAACATCGGCCCTTAAAATTTAATCAACCCTTTATTAATTTTATTCCATCAAATACAATGTTTTTTAAGAACCAAAAGTGTGTACTTCAAAATATTTAGTTTCTTTTTGTTTTTTACCAATTTTATTTAAAATAAAGTCTTACAAAATTTTATTTTTTTAACTTTGTTTGATTTATTCATAATTGGAGTACATATGGATCATTTAATAGTGTATGATGTCAAATTTTTACATTGCATTTCTACTAATTGAAGAAAATCACAATCCCGGGATAAATAAACTAAAATTTTTAAGCCCGAAAATCCCGGGATTGAAAAAAGTCCATATTTTGCTATCCCTAGTTGTCAGCAAGCCCACAAACGCCTCCTTGGACAGTCGGAAGTTTTGTAGAAATCTGTAAGCAAATTTTCTAAATGTTGTGGATGTCAAAACTTCTATGAAAGGCTGCACTAGCGTCCCTCAATCATTTTCTACTTCTAGCCAGTTCTGTCAAGCTTTCATCCTCTTCTAATAAATCGTCGAACCATAATTCCGTCGTAGTTATAAATATTTTGCTCTTATTTTCAAAAAGGAGTTTGTTTTCAAAATGACGATTAGCTGTTAGAAATAGGCTATCGTGAACAAGGGAAATGAGCGAAATTCAGAATTGTGCTATTCTTCATCGAAAGCACGTTATAATACCAATTGCAAATTCGTTCGATCAGGCCATTCGAATACAGTCGAAGATCGAACGCAGCTCATAATAAGTTCCTCACATACGATAATTTGATCCCAAGCAGTGGTATTTTTTGGCAAGCAGACACAGCTCATATTACTTACTAGCTTTTTAGCGTCGAAATAGTCTTCGGGTTATCGTGCGGGGGAGAGTTTTATTTTTTACTAATAGTAAAATAATTATGCATTTTTTTGGATAAGTAGCAACATTCGTTCACCGTCTATCCCGTTTTCGAATATCAGTCACTAGCTCTCGCTTGTCCCTGTCCAAGATTGCTATTTAAAATTCGGAACAAATTCTACGGAAATTACCTTTTCCCACAGTACCATAAATTAAATACCAATAAGCATAAAAATTCCCACCACAATTCAAAAATACCACAAAAATCGCACGATCAATACGTACGAGCTGTACAAAAATACCACGTTTTTAAAAATAGCTCCAACAGTCCCATATGCATTTAAAAATCAAAAAACGTCCCACACGCATTAAAAAATAACACAAAAATTACAAAAATTTAAGGGATTTTACATACGTAACTTTCGACATAAAATCGTGGTGTAAACAGAGCGTTTAAAGCTTATAGTGGCAATGATTTCATGATTTCATATTAAGTTTTTACTTTACAAATGTGAAAATATCATTTGAAGACAAAAAATTCCCAAACTCCCACAGCAATTAAAAAACACCACACGAAACTCCCACGCTAATTAAAAAAGACCACGATGAATTGAAAAATACATACATGGGAAATGCCACAAAAAAAAAATTTCCAAGGGCAATTAAAAATTACCACGAATCGGATTTTCCCCACATAACTGGCAATGCCGCATGTCTCATTTAGGACATTTGTTTCGGCTTCGGACCGTAACCATAATTTGCCGGTTGCTTGGAGTTTGTGGATGAAAGAGATGCTTTCACAAATTCCAGTTTTATCTTTTATCCCCAAAAACAAAAATAAATTTTGTCAATGTAGGTAAGTGGAGCCTGCACCAATGAGAAACAACAACAAAATGCACAGGTCAGGGACACAGCTCTGTTGAACATCATTGCTGTATCATACTCGAGGAAGAGTAAAATGCGAGATCGACTCAGACACTTCTCAGAGAACGCTGTTCATTCTGTTTAGGCTATCAGCAGGTATGGGCACCACTACATTTAAAGATTCGTGTTGTTTTGTGCTCTTTGCACTGAGAAAAATTTGTACGCATATTAAAAATTATAAAAATAAAAATTAATTATTTTTGGTTTAATTGATAAAAATTTACCACAATTGGCAAAAAATTGCAATAAATTATAAACATATGTTTCATGAGCCGGCAAGATAGGAAAATAAAAAGTAGAAAATGACAAAAGAAAAGAGCGACCAATTATGGAGCGATGTTTATGCATGGAGTTAAGGTTCTTCATTTTTGTTATAATAAATCAAAATAAAATCAGACTATTTTAATTAAGCTTAAATATTTTAAATATTTATTTTTAATTTAATGCAAAATATACGCACTGCTGCCTTTGCAGAACACATTAGTGGTATTCAATGAACGACGTATTTGTGATGTAAACTGCGTATATGTGGTAAGTTGTATGAACTTACGGCTCATTGTTAGTAAGTTGTATGAACGGAGAGCTTTTTAATTATTTCGCTGTTCTCTTTTGTCTTCGTCCGACATAGATCTTACTCGTTTGCAGTCTCTTTCGACACTGAACTGATTTTCACTTCTGTTCATTGTTGTTGCGTCTTGTGTTGCTACGTAATCGTTTACTCTCAATGCTCCGTGCCCATAGCTCGGAAAAATCAAAACAAAACTCGATTTTGATATGGTCGAATTTCGGCCACAGGTGAAACAAGTTCTTAAAAATTTCTATTTTTAAGAATTCCAAAAAATGAATAGTACTTGTTTACTTTTAAATGTTTTTGGAGAAAAGATTTTCTTCCCGTGTATAAAACGACCGTTAAGAGACTATTAAATTTAGCTAGTTTTAAAATAAACTAAAATTCTTTACTTTAAAATTAAATATAATCTTTGGAAATCAGCACCCCACAATTAATTGAATGAAAGTTACTCGTACCTTTCGTTACCATAGCTAAACTGCTTCTACTGAATCACACAACTTGGGACTAACATTTTTTCAGAATTTTTTTTTTAATAATAACATATGTATCCTCTTTCATAGCTACAAACAAACAAAAACGTTAATCTTTAGTCGATGTTGTCAGCTTTTTCTGCATATTTGAATATAAATATGGGTAAGGCTTTGTTCGACAAAATTTATTTAAATGTGGAAAGTTTCAAAATAATCAAACAATGATACATAATTTGCGACAAAAGCTACTTCAAACTAATCCGGCACAAAAATCTACCATTCACAAGAGCACAAGAATTGAGATCTAATAATACGGTTCTGCTGGGTGGCAAGGGCAACAATGCGCTTACTGACTGCTCTTGAACCCGACTTAATTATTCGCACTAATTAAAATTTCGACTCGCAAAATGCTTTTACTGCAGCAAGCTATAAGAATTAAACACATGTATCTTATTATACCCTGCTCAGCTTAATCAGATTTAAGCCATACACAATAAAAAATATGTGTGTGGCCACCAGGCATGGTAGAAGGGAAACTTCTGCCAAAATAACGAAGTAACGAGAGCCGTTTGATGATTCAGTGAAAAATTAAATAAGGAATGATTTTTACGGCAAAAAACGTTTTAGTTCGATACACTTCGATCAAAGTTCTCCAATTTTTTGATCCCATCCGAAAAATGCGCTTTTGGAAGGCCCTTAAAATAGGCCTCTGTTTCGGTTATGAGCTCCTCTATGATGGTGAATCTCTTTCCGCCGAGCCACTTCTTCAGGTTTGGAAACAGAAAATAGTCGCTGGGGGCCAAATCTGGAGATGAGGAAGCAATTTGTACTCCAATTCATGGAATTTTGCCATGGAGCTGGCATGTGTGAACGCGCACATTGTTATGATGGAAGAGCACTTTTTCCCTCGCCAAACGGGGACGTTTCTCTTTCAAAACATCGTTGAAACGGTCCAATTCGGCTGCGTAGTATTCGCCTTTGATCGTTCTTTTCGGTGGAAGGTAATCGATGTAAATTATACCGCGTTGATCACAAAATACAGTCGCCATAACCTTCCCGGCCGATAACATCGTCTTCGCCTTCTTCAAAGCACGTTCGCTTGGTGAAGTCAACCGTTTCGACTGTTCCTTTGTCTCTGGTGTGTAGTGATAGATCCATGTTTCGTCCACGGTTTCGTCGCCTTTATGGTCGAGGGTGAGCAAACGCGGCACTCATCTTGCGGATAATTTTTTCATATCTAAATGATTTCGCAAACTGTTCCACACCCGTTTGTCTGAGATGCCTATGGCCTCAACAATCTCGCGTACTTTAACTATGATATCGTGAATTTTAGTGACCATTTCTGGTGTGGTGACCGCATTTGGGCGTCCAGAACGTTCGGCATCACTTGTGCTTGTACGACCGCATCGGAATTCAGTAAACCACTTCTTAACCATTGAAATTGATGGTGCAGAGTCCCTAAAGTATTTATCAACCCTTTCCGTGGATTGGCTGATGGTTTTTTGCGCAACAAATATTGCTTGATAAGCACACGAAATTCACTTTTTCCCATTTTCACCAAAATTCGCAAAATCGTCTGCTGTCAATGGCTGCCAAACATAAACTAAGCGTCGCAGCGAGCTGAAATTTTGACAGTAGTCTATTAAAAGATGACAGGATCAGTATTGCATTTAAAGTTACTACGAGCAAAATTAAAAAAAAAACACTGAATTATCAAACGGCCCTCGTATTAGATTGCTCATTTATTTTACTTACATTATTTTTCAGCCCAGCCTAATACACACAAAATTATTCTAAAAAACAAAATAAATATTAAATTAAAATACTATTAACTTGCGCACATTATTTTTGTATAAGAACTGCACAAACAGCCAGTTCAAGTTTAAAAGGAAAACTTTTTATTTCATGATATAAAAATTTGCCTTTAATTTTCATAAATTAAATCGTTAAAAATAGCACACAATGGGTCGTATGCAATAGGGGTGAGAAAATTTTCTCAATTTTTTGAGCAATACTCGTTGAAATAAGCAAAAAAATCGTTTGCCCGTTAGCATAGGCGTCCGCAGGATTTTATCTAGGTCTATTTGGAGAGTTCAAGTATTTGGGAATTCTGGATGCTCGATTTTTTTTTAAGATTGCATTTGTTGAAGTCATTCCGACTTGACAAAAAAATTTTGATTTTTTAGTTGTAAATAAATACTCGTGAATTCTCAATAAGTTAAGTATAGGGAGTTGCTCGGTGATGCAAATGTTTAAATAAGGATATTATATTTTCAAACATTTATAAATGATAAGGGTTATAAATTCAAAGAAGAAGAAAGTAAACTAGTAAGGAATGGAGCTTCGGCAGGGTACCGAAGCTAAAATACCCCGCGGTCGTATTGAAGTATATTTGAAGTCTTGAGCCGTCTATAAAATGTTTATGTATAATCTACAAAAATCTCATACGCTTAATTTTATTTTACCCATAGCTGCCACATAAAGCCATTTGTAGACTGCTCATTTTGCTAAAAAATATATGTGCAAAATTTGGTTGGTATGTGCAAATTCATACCAACGGTGTAAAATAATTTCGTTTAAAATCAAAGTGCCACGCCCCGTTCAATTCGAGCCAATTTTCTAAACTGCTGACTGCTCATTATTACAAAAAGTATGGAAAATTTGGAAGAAGTCGGACAAAGGCTATAGAAGGAGTTTGATTTAAATTTAAATGCCACACTCTTGCCTAGTTCCGCCCAATTTTTTAGACTACTCACTGCTCATTATTTCAAAAAATATATGTGCAAAATTTGTTTGAATTTAGAAAAACGGTGTAGAAGGAGTTCGATTAGAATTAAAATGCGCACGCCCCTTGTCCAATCCCACCCACTTTTGTAAGCTTATAACTTCTCATTATACTAAAGAATATATGTGCAAAATTTGGTTGAAGTCGGAGAAACGGTGCCGATGAAAATATATTAAAAATAAAGCGCAAAATTTGGTTTAAGTCGGATAAACAGTGTAGAAGTAGTTCGATTAGAGTTAAATTGGCACGCCTCTTGTCCAATCCTACCCACTTTTGTAGGCTTAAAACTTCTTATTATGCACAAGAATATATGTCAGAAATTTGGTTGAAATCGGACAAACGGAGTAGATAGAGCTAGTTTAAAAATAAAGTGTCATGCCTCCTGTCTAGTACCGCAAAATTTTATAAACTAACTCTTAAGATTGCTCAAATTACCAAGGATAATATGTGCAAAATTTGATGTTGATGTCTGACACATGGTGTTGAAGAAGTTCAATTGAAAGTAAGATGCCACGCTCACTTTCCAAGTCTAAGGCCAACACATTACACCATATGTGTATATAGAATACATGTGCAAAATTTGGTATGTGTTGGATAAGCGATGTGGTTGGAATTTGGAAAACGAAAGTTTTCTATTTTGATGACGTCACTTTGTATGGAAGGTAGGCGTGGTTTTCATTTAATTTGGCCAAATATCATAGAGACGGTTCATACTATATATCAAAGCTCATGTGCAATTTCAAGATATTTCTTTAATTTTTGTGGATTTTTAAGCGATTTTACGATTTAAATAAAGCTAATTTGTATGGATGTTAGACGTGGTTTTCATTGATTTTGTCAAATATCATAGTAATGGTCTACATTAAATATCAAAGCCTATGTGGAAATTTCAAGACCTTTCTTTAATTTAAGCAGCTTTTTAAGAGATTTTACGGTTACTATAAAGCACCTTTGTATTTGAGGTAGACGTGGTTTTCATCCGATTTTTCCAAATTTTATAGTCTGTTCTTATATTGAAGATCAAAGCTTACGTGGATTTTTATTAGAAGGCATTCCATTAATTTTTGTGAATTTTTAAGAGATTTTACTATACAAAGGAAGTCACTCTGTATAGGAGGTAGGCGTGGTTTTCATGTATGTACAATAAAATTTTTTATAAAAATGTAAAATTATCAGGCTTTCAGGTATATACAGTTGCAATCCGGTTAGCTTCTTAGAAGTAAATAGAATGATTGATTAGAGCGGTGCTCACACATGCAAAGCTAGTCGTACGGCGTCAACCTGGCATATGCCAGGCGAGACGGACGTGGTCTCGCTTTAGATAATCATATTAAATTACACAGCTAGATTGTATAAGTTGTTACCAAACATCACAGGAAAATATTAAGTTACCTTGGAAAGCATGATCCAGATTAGTGGCGGTACTGTAGATAATCTAAAATATTAAATTTAATTGAGTAAACGGATTCATTTAAAGAAATTGCATCTGAAACAAAATTAAAGTGTCCACAAGAACTTCTAAGTGGTTTGTTTTGCAAGTAATTAGATCTACAAAAGTTCATGTAAAGTAACTGAAAAGATCTTCTAGGTCGGAGAGGAATATTAAAGTAAATTTTGCTCAGTAAATATTGACTGTCTACATATCCATGTAAAAGTTTGAAAATCCAAGTAGCATTTAGCATAATTCTCCGATTATTTAAAGTAGGAAGACTTAAAAGTTGCAGACGATATTCATAAGGTGGTAGGTGATAGTTGAAATTGCAGTAAAGATGGCTTAAGCAGAACAAAAGAAGCTTTTTCTGAACTGATTCTATGTCGTCAATGTAACAACTATATCGAGGGCACCAAACAATTGAAGCATACTCTAAAATAGGTCGCACTAGAGAGGTGAATAAGGGTTTTGTTATATAGGGATCATTAAACTCTTTTGCCCATCGTTTAATTATATCTAAAGTACTTTTTGCTCGATTTATAATTTTATTAATCTTCTATATATATAAAAATTAATGTATGTATGTGGGTATGTGGGTATGTGGGTATGTGGGTATGTGGGTATGTGGATATGTGTGTATATCACGTATAGACTCCAAAACCACCGAACCAAACTCTATGAAATTTTGAGGGATACTGAAGCAACATTCGGGAAGTGTTCCTGTGAAGTTTGGTGTTGATTGGGCAAGGGGGCGTGGTACCTCCCATACAACCCAAATTGGCTCTATCGCCCACAAACCAAAAAAATTGCTATATATCAGACGGTTTTAATCATATAAAACTTAAATTTTGGTTATTTTGTTCAGATGGTTACTTTCGGTGACTGTACAAGAAATGGGCGTGGTCACACTATATCTACGCCCACTTTTCAGCAATTATTTTAATTCCTAAAATGTTCAAGTTTTGATAGTGAATCTTGATATGCAGGTGCTATGCATACAAGTGGCAGTCACTATGTAAATATAAACGTTGTCACGCCCACTTTTACCGCCCACAAATAAGTAAAAATGCTTTATATCAGACGGCTCTTGCCATAGAAGGCTAAGATTTGATAATTTAGTTTATATGATTACTCTCCGCCAATATACAAAAAATGGGAGTGGCCGAACTATATCTACGCCCACTTTATCGGAATCATGCTTATTCTTGAGTTGTACACGTTTTGATAGTGAATCTTAGTATGCAGGTGCTATGGATCTAAGTGGCAGTCACTATGTAAATATAAACGTTGTCACGCCCACTTTTACCGCCCACAAATCAGTAAAAATGCTTTATATCAGACGGCTTTTGCCATAGAAGACTAAGATTTGGTAATTTAGTTCGTATGGTTACTGTCGGCCAATATTCAAAAAATGGGCGTGCCCGCACTATATCTACGCCCACTTCATCGGAATCATGCTTATTACTGAGTTGTACACGTTTTGATAGTGAATCTTGGTATGCAAGTTCTAAAGGTCCAAGTGGCAGGCACTATGTAAATAGAAATGTTTTCACGCCCACTTTTACCTCCCACAAATAAGTAAAAATGCTTTATATCAGACGGCTTTTGCCGTAGAAGACTAAGATTTGGTAATTAAGTTCGTGTGGTTACTCTCGGCCAATATACAAAAAATGGGCGTGCCCGCACTATATATACGCCCACTTCATCGGAATCATGCTTATTACTGAGTTGTACACGTTTTGATAGTGAATCTTGGTATGCAAGTTCTAAAGGTCCAAGTGGCAGGCACTATGTAAATAGAAATGTTTTCACGCCCACTTTTACCGCCCCCAAATTAGTAAAAATGCTTTATATCAGACGGTTTTCGCTGTAGAAGACTAAGATTTGGTAATTTAGTTCGTATGGTTACTGTCGGCCAATGTACAAAAAATGGGCATGGCCGCACTATATCTACGCACACTTTATCGAAATCATGCTTATTCCTGAGTTGTACACGTTTTGATAGTGAATCTTGGTATGCCGGTTCTATAGGTCCAAGTGGCAGTCACTATGTAAATATAAATGTTGTCACGCCCACTTTTACCGCCCACAAATCAGTAAAAATGCTTTATATCAGACGGCTTTTGCCGTAGAAGACTAAGATTTGGTAATTTAGTTCATATGGTCACTGTCGGCAACTGCTAAAAAAGGGCCGTGGTCGCACCATATCTACGCCCACTTTTTCGAAATCATGCTTATTCCTGAGTTGCACAAGTTTGATAGTAACACTTGATATGCAGGTGCTCTAAGTGGCAGTCAATATATATATATAAAATTTTCCACGCCCAATTGTACCACCCACAAAAAAAACAAAACGAAATGGCCAATTTCAGCCCTTGAAAGCACTTTGACCGAGCTTCTTATGATCAATTGTGTTGTGAGTGTTGTGGAATGTTTGAACACAAATGATCGAGAATTGGACCTACATGTTTTATGTCGACTCCGAACGGCTTATGTTCTCAAGAAGCTTTTCATGGCAGTTTTTATTCTCTGAGGTTTGTCATTGTCTGCAGAGAGGTGACGGCCGAACAGAAAAATTAATTCAATTGAAAAACTTTCCGTGTCAGGTGGGATTCGGACCAAGGTGTTCTCGCGTATGGGCCACACACTCTACCCACTACGCCAAGGCCGCCACTTGATTTTTTTTTTGATCCACAAATTTATAGAACTTCTTTAAATCAGACGATTATCATCGTTAAATACTAAAATTTGGTAATTAAGTTCACACGCTTACTCTCGACAGCTTTGCAAAAAATGTGCATGGTAGCACTATATCTGTGCCCACTCTTCAGAAATAATTTTATTTAATTTATTTATTTACTTATTTTTTAATTGTACTATAGTTAATTACAATTTAAAAATTATAACTAAGTCAGCACTAGCTGCCAGGTCTATCGGTTAGAAATAATTTAAATTCTTGAGATGTGAACGTTTTGATAGACAAACTTGGTATGTAGGTGCTATGGGTCAAATTGGGGTTCACTTTATATATAAATGTTGACACGCCTACTTTAAACGCCCACAAATCTATAAAAAGGATGTATATCAGACTTTTTTTAGAGTAAAAGACTAAAATTTGGTAGATTAGTTCATATGGTTACTGCCAGAACCCTTAAAAAATGGGCGTTTCGCACGTTATCTACGACGACTTTTCAAAAATCATTCTAATTTCTGAGCTGTACGTGTTTTGATAGTGATACTTGGTACGTAGGTGCAATGGGACCAAGTGGCGGTCACTATATATATAAATGTTGCCATGACTACCTTTTCTGCTCATCTATCTATCTGTAAAAAATGTATGTATGTATAATAAAGCTCCTCACAAAAAAAAGGTGAACAAGTCGGTTCCTCAAAATAATGCTTAATGTTATGATGATTCCCCAAATATTTCGACTGTAGGAATAGCCATCCGTGAGCTGGAATAGTTTGAAATAAAAAAGAAAAAAAAAAACAAAAACGAAATGGCCATTTGAGCCCTTGAAAATACTTCGACCGTTTGAACACAAATGATCGAGAACTGAATCTACAAGTTTTATGCCGACTCCGAACGGCTTATGTTCTCAAGAAGCTTTTCATGCCAGTTTTTACTCTCTGAGGTTTGCCATTGTCTGCATAGAGATGAGGGCCGAACAGAAAAATTAATTTAATTGAAAAAACTTCCTATGTCAGGTGGTATTCGAACCTGGGTTCTATGGCATTCAAGCCACGCACCTCAACCAGTATGCCACGCAATGGTTTGAAATATGCTCTAAAAATCGAGTTTTTTATAAAAATATTTAATGGTGTGTTAGTTAAAAATAACAAACGGTCAGAAATAATAGTTATGAAAAAGTTCTTCCAATCTGCACCAATAAATTTTAAATTTTTACAGTCGGACGAGAGATAATGCAGATTTTCATTACTTTTTTAACTTTTTTTTTAATTACTTTCACTAAAATTCAAATTAATTTTATTTTTTTGTTTTGCCATGTTACATGCTGATATCAAACAGTTTTGGAATTATAGGTCGCACAGCCTAGGAATTTAGTATTCGACCTCAATTTACACATGCCGTTCCACAGGTAACATATTATGGGTGTTGGGCGAGGGGCGAGGGGCGAGGGGCGCGGTCTTATTCCGCACCCTGAATTTTCGGTATAGCTTTCGAAATAAGTCACACATCAATGAAACTCGGTACGAAGTTACTATAAAAGCATGGCTTCACTGAAGCTACGCCCTCTCTTAGGGAATAAGCGCTGAGCGCAGCGAAGCGCGCCGGGTATAAGCTAGTATATATATAAAAATTAATGTATGTATGTGGGTATGTGGGTATGTGGGTATGTGGGTATGTGGGTATGTGGGTATGTGGGTATGTGGATATGTGTGTATATCACGTATAGACTCCAAAACCACCGAACCAAACTCTATGAAATTTTGAGGGATACTGAAGCAACATTCGGGAAGTGTTCCTGTGAAGTTTGGTGTTGATTGGGCAAGGGGGCGTGGTACCTCCCATACAACCCAAATTGGCTCTATCGCCCACAAACCAAAAAAATTGCTATATATCAGACGGTTTTAATCATATAAAACTTAAATTTTGGTTATTTTGTTCAGATGGTTACTTTCGGTGACTGTACAAGAAATGGGCGTGGTCACACTATATCTACGCCCACTTTTCAGCAATTATTTTAATTCCTAAAATGTTCAAGTTTTGATAGTGAATCTTGATATGCAGGTGCTATGCATACAAGTGGCAGTCACTATGTAAATATAAACGTTGTCACGCCCACTTTTACCGCCCACAAATAAGTAAAAATGCTTTATATCAGACGGCTCTTGCCATAGAAGGCTAAGATTTGATAATTTAGTTTATATGATTACTCTCCGCCAATATACAAAAAATGGGAGTGGCCGAACTATATCTACGCCCACTTTATCGGAATCATGCTTATTCTTGAGTTGTACACGTTTTGATAGTGAATCTTAGTATGCAGGTGCTATGGATCTAAGTGGCAGTCACTATGTAAATATAAACGTTGTCACGCCCACTTTTACCGCCCACAAATCAGTAAAAATGCTTTATATCAGACGGCTTTTGCCGTAGAAGACTAAGATTTGGTAATTTAGTTCATATGGTCACTGTCGGCAACTGTTTAAAAATGGGCGTAGTCGCACCATATCTACGCCAACTTTTTCGAAATCATGCTTATTCCTGAGTTGCACACGTTTGATAGTAACACTTGATATGCAGGTGCTCTAAGTGGCAGTCAATATATATATATAAAATTTGCCACGCCCACTTGTACCACCCCCAAAAAAAACAAAACGAAATGGCCAATTTCAGTCCTTGAAAGTACTTTGACCGAGCTTCTTATGATCAATTGTGTTGTGAGTGTTGTGGAATGTTTGAACACAATTGATCGAGAACTGGACCTACATGTTTTATGCCAACTCCGAACGGCTTACGTTCTCAAGAAGCTTTTCATGGCAGTTTTTATTCTCTGAGATTTGCCATTGTCTGCAGAGAGATGACGGCCGAACAGAAAAATTAATTCAATCGAAAAACTTTCCGTGTCAGGTGGGATTCGGACCAGGGTTCCCCCGCGTATGGGCCACACACTCTACCCGCTACGCCACGGCCGCCACTTGGTTTCTTTTTACCCAGAAATTAATAGAACTTCTATAAATCAGACGATTCTCATCGTTAAATACTAAAATATGGTTATTAATTTCATACGCTTACTCTCGACAGCTTTGCAAAAATTGTGCATGGTAGGACTATATTGTGCCCACTTTTCAGAAATAATTTTATTTAATTTATTTATTTACTTATGTATTAATGTACTATAGTTCATTACAATTTAAAAATTATAACTAAGTTAGCTGCCTGGGCTATCGGTTAGAAATAATTTTAATTCCTGAGATGTGAACGTTTTGATAGACAAACTTGGTATGTAGGTGCTATGGGTCAAATTGGCGTTCACTTTATATATAAATGTTGCCACGCCTACTTTCAATGCCCACAAATCCATAAAAAGGATATATATCAGACTTTTTTTACAGTAAAAGACTAAAACTTGGTAGATTAGTTCATATGGATACTGCCAGAACTCTTAAAAAATGGGCGTGTCACACTTTATTTAAGACGACTTTTCAAAAATCATTGTAATTTCTGAGCTGTACGCGTTTTGATAGTGGAACTTGGTATATAGGTGCAATGGGACCAAGTGGCGGTCACTTTATATATAAATGTTGCCATACCTACTTTTTCTGCTCATCTATCTATCTGTAAAAAATGTATGTATGTATATTAAGGCTGCTCACAAAAAAAAGGTGTTCGGGTCGGTTCCTCAAAATAATGCTTTATGTTATGATGATTCCCCAAATATTTCGACTGTAGCGATAGTCATCCGTGAGCTGGAATGGTTTGAAATAAAAAAAAAAAAAAAAACAAAAAGGAAATGGCCATTTCAGACTTTGACCGAGCTTCTTATGCGTGCGTGTTGTGAAATGTTTGAACACAAATGATCGAGAACTGGATCTACAAGGCTTATGCCGACTCCGAACGGCTTATGTTCTCAAGAAGCTTTTCATGCCAGTTTTTACTCTCTGAGGCTTGCCATTGTCTGCATAGAGATGGCGGCCGAACAGAAAAATTAATTCAATTGAAAAAACTTTCTGTGTCAGATAGAATTCGAACCTGGGTTCTATGGTATACAAGCCTCGCACGTCAACCAGTATGCCACGGAATGGTTTGAAATATTCTGTAAAAATCGAGTTTTTTATAAAAATATTTACTGGCGCGGTAGTTAAAAATAACAAACGGTCACAAATAATAGTAATTAAAAAGTTCTTCCAATCTGCACTAATAAATTTTAAATTTTTACTCTACTCTATAAATTTAAATTTTTTTATTTTTTTTTTTTTTGTATTATTTTCACTAAAATGCAAATTAAATTTTTTTTTTGTTTTGCCATTTTACTTTTAGTCAAATAAATTATCTATGGATGATAAAATAAAGTGTAAAGTGAATTGCTAAATTGAATGAAATTACAAAAAAATTTACACATTTTTTACATTGTACAATTTATTTGACTAAAATTAGTTTAGGAAAAGATTCGTTTGAATTTAAGTGAAAATAATATGAAAAAAGTTAAAACAATCCAAAAAATCCGCATTATCTTTGGTCCAACGGAAATATAAGATTTTTTGATGCAAAATTTTTTCCATTACTCTTATTTCTGACCGTTTGTTTTTTTCTAACTGCCATACCAGCCAATATTTTTAGTCGCAATATTTTGTGGATCATCATAACATAAGCCATGGATTATTTTGAAGAACGAGACTGAACAAATTTTTTTCTAAAGAGCGTGAGGCGACTTAATGTATATACGTATGTGGGTATATGTGTATATCACGTAAAGGCTTCGAAACCGCTAAGCCAATTTTTATACCAAAGCGTTGAGAGGGTTCCTGTGAAGTCTGTTGCCGATCGTAAATACACCTAAAATTTTCGATTTCGAACAGTTTTGTAATTATAGGTCGCAAAGCCTCGGAATTCAGTATTCGACCTCAATTTACACATGCCGTTGCACAGGTAACATTTTATGGGTGTTGGACGAGGGGCGTGGTACTTTTTCCGCACCCAAAATTTTCGGTATAGCTTTCGAAATAAGTCACACATTAATAAAACTCGGTAAGAACTTACTATAAAAGCATGGCTTCACTAAAGCTACGCCCTCTTTTAGGGGATAAGCGCTGAGCGCAGCGAAGCGCGCCGGGTATAAGCTAGTATGAATATAAAAGCGAAGTTTAGTATCCATAGTTACTCCAAGATCATGAAAGATATCTAAAGACTCTAATGTACGGTCACAAATTTTATAAATACATGTGACAGGAGATTTTCGAGTGAAGGTCATGAGCTTGCATTTCTTCATGTTAAGATTCATACGATTCACGTTGCATCAGCTACAAAGGTGGTATATGTCAGCTTGCAAGAGAACGGCATCATTAGCATTTTTGAAAGGAAGAAATAGTTTCACGTCGTCTGCGTACATTAAAATACTCGAATGCTTTATGACAGATGACAAATCATTTATAAACAGTAAAAAAAGAAGAGGCCCGAGGTGGCTTCCTTGAGGTACACCAGAAGTGACAGAACTCATAAGATTTAACAAGTTTAAAAAGAACACGTTGTGTTCTATTGCATAAATAAGATTCAATCCATCTTACAAGTGTTGTGGGAAATCCAGCAAGAGATAGCTTTAAGACTAAGAGTTTATGATTAACAACATCAAAAGCTTCACTAAAATCTGTGTATATAACATCAGTCTGTAAACCTTTTCCAAAATTCTCAATGGTTTTGGAAGTAAATTCAAGTAGGTTTGTTTCTGCAGATTTTCCTGAAACGAATCCATGTTGGAGTGGAGACAATAAAGATTTAACACTATGTCATAATTGTGAAGTAATGATTGCCTCGAAAAGCTTCGGCAAAGCGCTAAATTTTGCAATTCCACGATAGTTATCGATTAAAGACCTGTTACCAGAATTATGCAACGGAATAATAAAAGACGACTTCCAGGCAACTGGGAAATAGCAAGATTTTAATGAAGAAGAAAAAAGCAAAGTGATTGGTATTTAATATACATGACGGTATAATGTCGGGACCACTTTTATATGACGTTTTAAGAGCTTTTAAGTATGATAAAACCGTGTTAGTATCAATTATTGGGAGACAAATATCCCCAGATTGAACACTAAATGGATAGCTTAGATTATCATAGGATGTAGATGAATAGGTCGCTTTGAAAAAGTCAGCGAAAAAATTACAAATGCTATTCTCGCTATCCGATTCAACAGTTTTATATTTCATAAAAGAGGGATAGGAATCAATCTTGCGTTTTGTGTTGACAAAGTTAGAGAATGATTTTGCATCAGATTTGATTTTTAATTTTACTTTTATTAAATAAATATCGTAAGATTGCTTGCACAATTGACGATACTTGTACTTAATAGAGGTATAAGAACCAAAATCTGTAATGCTATGAGTTTTTTGAAATTTTTTATAATGCATTGATTTTAAGTTTCTTAATTTTCTCAGTTCTTCAGTAAACCATACAGAACCAGATGCTAAACGGGCTTTCTCTGTGATACTGATGATAGAAAACAATCCTTGAGAGTTCTATTAAATGCAGAGACAGCCGAAAATTTAATGTGATTTGACACCGTTGGACTTCTTTCTTTGGGGTTATTTGAAAGAAAAGGTGTACGTCGATAAGCCAGCAACGGATAATTTGTTCCATACATAATTGAACCCTACCAATATTATCATAACATTTAGCACTAAGTATGTTTCTTGAAGTTTAATTGAACTTATATGCTTTTTGAAATTCCTTCCGGAATCAGTGCATGAGAATGTCTTTTGAATGCACTTAAAATGCCTCTCAAATTTCTAATAAAAGCTTTACTTAGGTTGGTTAAATTCCGACGACAGACGATAGAAGTAAATATAGACGGATTTTTATTTTTTTGATTTGACGAGCCTATCACTAAGTGTTTACATTTTTGCAATTTAGCTGGAAATAATATTGATTTTGGTTCTCAAAGAGATATTTTTAAATTTTGATGTTTTGAACTATGTAAGTTAATTTAAGTTTATCTGTTATATATTAAGTTAAGTCTGTTAGGGTTAAGCCCAGTAAATTAAAAAAAATAAATAAATTCCACTAACCTTTTTAATAATTGTCCTACCAAAAATAACTTCATCGTTCGTGTTTGAGTTCTCTACAATTTCAATTGAACTGGATGTAGACGTTGTCGAATCCCTGCCATGTTGATCCAATAAAGATGCACTTTCATTTAAACATCGCTCCTCTGATTCAATTGTATTAGCTTGGACTCCAAGCCGTTCACTTTCATAGTTTAAATCCCTTGCGTTATCTTCTAGTTGCGTCTGTGTAACTACTTCAGAAATTTCTTCGTTGCTTCTATCACTATCACCGTCAACGTCGATGTCATCCATGCTGTTATTTGGCTCATATTTCTTTATGAATAGCTGTGAAGAGCACTTAGGAAGTGGTGTTTGAGCTCTTTGCTGTTGAGCTTGATGCGGTAGCTGCTGTTGATCGTCTTCGGTGGTTTCAATATCTACCATTATATCATCTTCCGTTTCCAGCTCATCCTCCGATGAATGCGATTCTTTTATGTAATTTGTTCCTGAACAGATTATAAAGGGAGGTGTCACTGAGATGTTCTCACTTGCCATCCTCAACTGAAGTTTTTCTGCAGTAGGAGTTAGAGTGCTAACAGCGTCCAAAGTCTCGATAGGTGTGTTTTGCAGAGCTGGAACTGGCGGTGGCAATAATCTCAACAGGGCGTTTGGAGTGGTACAGAATCTTGTGTGATTGACAAAAGTTGGTGAAACCACCACAGAAGTAGGCAATATTGGTGCATTTGACATGGATGAAGATGATGAACAAGATGAAGAAGGAGATGATGATGACATTGATGACAGTGACGTGGTGAGTGAAACAGTGGCGGTAGTTTTTGAAGAATAAACAGTAGTAGAAACCAGTGTAGCAGTTGCGGAAACAGCTGCTGCTGCTGCTGCAACAGCCCTCACTGAATTTAGCGTCCGGTGCTGCTGCTGTTGTTGTTTTTGTTGCTGTTGTTCTTGATTATGCTGTTTTTGTAGCTGTATCACAGGTTTAAAAGCGGATGAATTAAAAAGTTGAGGTATAGCTGTCACCGGATTTTCACGAAAGGATTTTAAATTAGCTAGATTAGGTGATGCCATTATAGCTGATGGTGACCCAGCATTATGATGGGAAGAAGAATATAACGATGGATCAGACTCAAGGCCACTTCGAAATGGCAACGATTTGGCAGCTGTAGCCGCTGAACTAAACATAAGCGAACCACTGCTGCCATTTGTGGTGGGCTCTTTTATCCAAGTTTGTAGACTACAATTTGGAGAGAGTGAAAATGCTTCTGTTTTGGTATTGCCACCACTGTTGGTGCCACACTTTTGTTGATGCTGCTGAATATGTGCAGCATTTTGGACAGCATGAGCGTGCCACATGTAGTCCATCATGAAGCTACGTGAAAAAGGCATAATTGCGATATCATTCTCAGGAATACTGCTTGAACATAAGTTTAATGAAGAACCGACAGGATTTGGATGCATATTGAAAGGACGTATAGGTAATTGCTTTGCAACTGCGCCTACAGCAGCTGCGACTGCAGTTACTCCTACTACGGCAGCGGCTGTTACTCCTAAGCTATTGTCTTTGACTCGTTTTGGTGATAGACGCATGCTACTGTCTTCAATTGAATTATGACTTTCTTCAGCTTCTTGTCGACCACTACTTGCTTCATCTAAGATTTTGTGAGTAACTGCATTTGATGCTGTGGAAGACATTAATGAATGAGACGCCATAAGACGCTTACGTGTTCCACCATTGAACATAGCCTTGACGTCTTCCCAAGCATGCACAATTTCTTCGCGTGGATGTGCGCTGAGCATCATGTGTCTGCGCCAGGAATTAAAATTTGCAGCATCCGGTTGAATATATTTGTCGTTAGCATTGATTCGATGTGAATGGAAAATAAACTTGTTTGGTGAGAAGAAGAGGCCACAATATGTGCATTTTATACATTTAGCGCGTGATGAGTTGTAGCGCGAAGGTAAAAATGAACCGCGACAGCCCCAGGCGCACTTGTGATGAACACTAAAGGCGAAATCTTCCGGTAGACGTGGTGGTGCGTTATCACCCAAGAAGCTTTTACATAAGCGTTCCGCTTCCCGTCGAGTTATCATGCCGCATCGTCGTGAGCTAACAGGCATTGCACCTGCGCGACGCAGTATTTCCAGTTGAACCGGCGTACACTGGACGCATGTTATGCCGAGAGCAACACGTCGGTTATGAATCTCATTATAGCTGAATTGCTTGAGCAACGTGTTTGAGATTTGAGCCAAGCAAAGACGCTCCTGACATTCAATGTAGAGAGAAACGATAGGGATATCATAAAGTAGGACGGTGCTTACCTGGAAAAAAATATATATATTATCATCATAATATAAAAAATCATAATATATGAAAGGTAAGCATAAGCATAATGCGCCGCACCTAATATCGCTCAAACTGTATTTCTTTTTTTGCCATTATTACAGTGCTTTTCCAACATATGCTGTCCTGAAAAATATTCAGCCTGAAAGCATGCCTGTCTTTAATGTATATGCATACTTTCAGGCTGACATTTTTCAGGACATTATTTTGAGATTTAATGATTCCAACCCGTCGTAGAACAGGATTTTATACTTATATATATACTAGTATAAAATCCCGTCCTACGTACGACGGGTTAAAAGCATTGACACTCAAACTGTTATTATTTTTTGCAATTATTACAGAAGTTTTACAACATACTATTTTGAAAAATGTTCAGCCTGAAAGTATGCACACACATAAAAGGCAAGCATGTCATTGATAAGTAAAGACTGCGTTTGATAAACTTGTCTATTGTAGATTATGAAATAACCTAATTCAGATAAATTTGAAAATAAAAATTTGAGCGTAGTTGCCTTTGAAATAAATGTCAGAAACCACATTTGAATTTGCATGCTTTTAAACTTTATAGTTTCTTTAAAAATAAAAACTGAGAACAAATATTATAAAACTTTGGAGGAGCTGACCATCTCCCGAAAGAAAGGTTCTGGTCGCATAAAAGGAATTATTAATAAAGAAATGGCATGTAAAAACGTTGCTATATTTAAGAAGAACCCTAACATTTCGAGCAGAAAAGAAGCGGAAAAAGTAAATTATTCGGAGTTTTTTGTTCGCAAGGCAAAAAAAGTAGCTGGACTTAAAACATTTAAGGTTCAAAAATTTCCAGACAGGAATGCAAAAAGAAGAGCGATGCGAAACAACGAGCAAAGTTACAGAAGACACATTTTTTTGGATGCTGTGTCATGGATGACGAAACATACGTTTTAGCCGAATTTTCACAATTACCTGGCAAGGAGTTTTATCCGCAGACTCACGGGGCAATGTAGAAGAAAATTTCAAGGCCAAGAAGCAGTCGAAATTTTCACAAAAATATCTTGTTTGCCTAGCTATTCTAGCTATTTGCAGTTGCGGTGAAAAGAGTAAGTTTTTTGTAACAAAAGGAACAATAAATACGGAAATATATATTACTGAATGCTTGGAAAAAAAGGTTGTTGCCTCTTGGGTATAAAAATATAAAACTCTTTGACAACTGATGCGGAATTTGACATAATTCTAAATATGTCAAAATAGAATTTGTATGTCGTGAGGCTATGAAATTGCGCTGTTTTGAGGCTAGAAACTCAGCAACTTCAGTAGCTAAGCTGTGGTGACTATATTAAGCATCTTTATACCCCAACGCGTACTGCGTAAGGGGTATATTAACTTTATCATTCCGTTTGTATCGACAATAAGGAGGCGTGGCAGGTATAAAAAATTATATATATTTTTGATCAGCATCACTTTCTGAGTCGATTTCCGAGTTTCCGTCTGTCTGTCCGTCTGTGATCACGATTACAGCCGTACTTTTAAAGTTATCGCGATGAAATTCAAAATATAAGCATATTTTTAAAAAATGGGAATCAACTTCGAGAATGAGCCAAAGCGGATGAAAACCACGCTACCTCCCATACAAAGTGACTTTATTTTAATAGTAAAATATCTTAAAAATCCACAAAAACTAATGAAATGCTTTGAAATATAGTCTTTGATATAAAACATAAACCACCTCTATGCTGTTTGGCAAAATCGGATGAAAACCACGCCTACTTCCTATAAAGAGTGGCAAAAATTAAAGAAATATCTTGAATTGTTGCACATAAGCTTTAAAATATAACATGAAATATCTCTATGATATTTGGCAAAAATATCCCATTCAAAATGACGTCATCAAAATAGAAAAACTTACGTAAATGTATAAAACTGAATGACATCGCGTCTGTATGTACCCAATTTGCGCTTACATCGTTTATCCAACCCATAAATATATTCTTCGGTATAATATGGAGTCTTTACATTAGGAAAGTGGATGTGGCATTTTTACTTTTGATCGAACTTCTGTTGTCTTCAGACACCATGTGTCTGTCTTCAATCATATTTTTCACATATAATCCTTGGTAATTTGAGCAATCTTAAGTTTACAAAATTGGGCGGTAATAATTGACAGGCGTGGCTTTTTATATTTAGACTAGCTTTATCTAGACCGTTTGTCCGATTTCAACCAAATTTCTTACATATATTCGTTAGTATAATGAGAAATTTTAAGCCTACAAAAGTGGGTGGGATTGGACAAGGGGCGTGTCAATTTAATTATTGTCGAATTCCTTCTACACTGTTTGTCCGACTTAAACCAAATATTGCTCACATATTATTTGGCGTATAAATGTGGGCGTACTAGTCAGGGAAGTGGCACTTTATTTTTATTAAATTTCCATTTACACCGTTTCTCCGATATTAACCAAATTTCGCACATATATTCTTAAGTATAATGAGATATTTTAAGCGTACAAAAGTGGTTGGGATAGGACAAGGGGTGTGCCAATTTAATTCTAATCAAACTCCTTCTACACCGTTTTTGTGATTTCAACCAAATTTCGCAAATATAAAAAAAACGAAATGGCCATTTCAGCCCTTTAAAGGACTTTGACCGAGCTTCTTATGATCATTTGTGTCGTGCGTGTTGTGAAATGTTGGAACACAAATGATCGAGAACAGGACCTACAAGTTTAATGCCGACTCCGAACGGCTTTTGTTCTCAAGAAGCTTTTCATGGCAGTTTTTACTCTCTGAGGTTTTAAATTGTCTGCAGAGAGGTGACGGCCGAACAGAAAAATTAATTCAATTGAAAAAACTTTCTGTGCCAGGTGGGAATCGATCCAGGGGTTTCTGGCGTATGGGCCACGCACTCTACCCACTACGTCACGGCCGCCACAGTCCGGGTCATATAGCGATATATAAAAAAGGACCACACTAAATTTTAAGTTAATCTGTCAGTTAGAGCTTCAGATATCATGTCAAACGTGTTGGAAAAAGAAGTTTCAAGAAAAACGCGTTCAAATATTTGAGCAAAGTTACAGGCATCACTAAAATTACAGATTGAGCGCCACTAAAATAGCTATAACTCCGTAAATAATTGAAATTTTAAAAACTCCATAGTATATTCTTAAAGGTTTAATTTCGGGAATATGAAACAAAAAAATTTTTCCAAAAATCTACACTAGAATACTGCATTAAATATTTGGTCTGCAAAAAAGTGTGCATATGCATTAGATAAGTTTTTTTGCACTTTTGTTTTTGATTCGTGCACTAGGGGGTAAATATAAAGAAGGATATTAACAGGATCAGAGATGTGAAATTTTGAGTTCAGTATCTCTTAAACCGAGTGCGCTCAGAGCAAAAAACCATTTTTACTGTATTTTTATAGAGTTTTTCAAATTTATTATTTTAAGGTATTAAATTTCCGTAAAAAATAACTAAGCCTACCGATTCCAAAATATAATTAATTGCATAATCGAATGCCATTAAGTGCCGCCAAAGTGCCGCCAAAGTTAAAAATCTGAATTTTTTTTTATAATTTTTCGTTTTACCCGATACAACGAACTTGATGGAACTTGTTAAGGTAAAAATGAATAACATAGACTGATGCACAATATTATGGAGATAATCTAAAAGTTTAGTTTTTATGGAAACATACGTTTTTGATAAAATAATTTTAATTTTATAGAAGCACAAACTAAACAAAATTCCTAAAATCGCAGATTTTAATAAAATTGTATTATCAAAGAAGGGGCTGTATATAAATTACTTTGCACTTGTGACGAAGCGTGACATGGGGGAGTGGGGGAGGTCGGTCATGCGTTATGGCACAACAAACTT
The DNA here is from genome assembly GCA_914767935.1 of Coremacera marginata. NCBI lineage: Eukaryota > Metazoa > Arthropoda > Insecta > Diptera > Sciomyzidae > Coremacera > Coremacera marginata. The sequence goes on from OU612048.1 coordinate 164,312, forward strand.
TTTTAATACAGTTTTAAAAATTTTTAATTGTAAATTTCGTTTTAATTTTTTATTAATAAAAGAACGAACCTAATAAAACGAACTATCACAAACCGAAAAAAAGACAGCTAAGTCTATGTTTAAGCCTAGTAAATTTATAAATGGCATTTGAAACACCTTTAACAAGTATAGCAGCTTCAAAAAACAAAGATCTAGAGCAAGTTAGAGCAGCAAACTAAAGCTAAAGAAACATTTTTTTGCTGAACTGAAGTGAGAATTCTTACTCTAAAGCAATCATCAAAAACAGCTGTTATAACTTCACCTTCAAAGCAAATATCAAAGTGTTATAGCAAAACTAAAACAAGCGACAATTTTCACAATTGTTGAACTTTGAAGTCTTTGAAACCACTGGTTGCTGTTCTTGTTAACGTCAGAACAGCGTCAGTTATAATAAATATAACGTGTTCTATGCTTTTTTCCTAACAAACTGCCAAATCAGCCTCTGCTATTTATTGAAGTGAAGCTTTTTTTCGCCTCGTTCTGTGATTTCTTTGAGTGAAATCTGAAAAACTTTAGACAGATTTTTTCTTGGAAATTTGATAGTATCTTTGTTGCTAGCGCTTATGCCCGTATGATACTTAATTTTTTTTTACAACTTTTGTCATTGAAAATTAAAACTAGAGCAGTTCAAATAGTACGAATGCATGGATTCAATTGGTGTGAGTGAGTACGCATATAGTACGAATTGGAAAAAAATTTGTAGGACGGACTGCATTTTCTCTGTTTTTTTTGCCGTTTCTTTCAATTCGTTCTTCGTTAAGTTTCGATCAAATATTTACTGTGCTGTTGGTAATAAATTTGACATTTTTAGAGTAAACAAAACTATTTAATATAAATGTATGCTGAATGGGAAGTGATGTGTGTAGCTAATATTAATTTATTTAATGCAGCTGCTCTTCAAAACACCAGAAGTAAAAAAGTAACAACGTTTATCCTTTTCTTACAAAATATGTCTGTCATGCCCACGCGCCACTTGTTTTCAGATTTTAAAATTGGACAAAAAAAAATTAAGTATCATACGGGCATTATTACTACAAGAAAATTTAATACTTTAATATTATAATACCGTGGGGATTGAACCCGTACCAACTGATTGAGAGTTCAATACATTATCCATTGTTAGAAAGAGTTGTTAATTCAATGTTAAGTATAACAGAAGCTATGCTGCAGTAGATCGTCACCATCTATCAATAGATAGAGGTTTGTGTATTTGCTATACTACAACAACTAACAAAAATTTGCTTCTACTTGACACAAAATGCCACCAGCATCGGTGTGCTTGCGTTGTGAATGCGTTTGTGGTCTTGTTGGTACAAGAAAAATTAGCAATGCCCACAAGTGCGTTTTTTAAGTGTCAAAAAAGAAGATTATGTCAATTAATATGGTATTTACTAACGCATGCATGACTTTGGCAAGTTATCTAAAATGTTTGTTAAATTTTATCTTGTGTGTGTTTTTTAGTATATAATTTAATTTATTTGATGCTATTTTACATTTTTGAATTTTAAGGTTATCAAACCCTATGCAACTGCGAAAAAGTTTTGCTTCTCTCGCGTGTTCAACGACGCACCTGTGTTTTTTTTTTTTCTATTTCAGCAAATAATTAAAGTAGTACTTAGAACTTTTTGTGTATTTCAGGTACGAACGTTTTTGTGGTGTAAATTTCTTGAAAATTTTAAGCAACTTGCATGTTCCTATAGAAAACGAAATTTTTATAATAAAATACATCTTAACCAAGAATGCTACATACCACAAAGGCATGCAATCACCAAATTGCAATATAACTTTTAAAATTCTTGCATGGCCGATTACACTGTGGAACAAATTCAGGTTAGCAAAAGTTAGGTCGATTCTGAGAGTGAGGGGTGAAAAGAGAGTCAAAATTAGAAGACCCGTATCGCGGCGTTTGTTTGTGTTAGTTCGAATTTTTTTTTTAATCGACCTTCGAACTTTGCAGTCAAATGCCGATTTTCAGCATATTGCTAATATGATTTTTTGGCTATAACTCGTCGACTAATTGATATTTAATCAATCTGTAAAAGCCAAATTTCCAAAAATTCCAAAAACAAAATAATAGAGAATTTCATCACGACCGAGCGAAAATTAAAAGACATCAGCTTCGGCTGAGTTTCTAGTCTTAACTGAATCTTTATTTTTGAAATAAGTTCGCTTGTACGAAACAAAAAAGAAATCGCTACCTGTGCGGTGGTTGAAAACAAAAAAGTTGTTTTACTAATTCCTAATTCTTGGAACTTCCCTTTTTAATTACTTCTGCCTAAATCGCTATTTATTTAATGGTTTTGGGATTTTTAACGCAAATTATCGACTAAGACAATTTTCTTTTCAAATGAAATTTATTGAAGAAACTGAGAAGCATATTATAGATTAAACAGAAAGCAAAAAAGACTTAGTTTTGTAGAAAATATTTTTAAGAAGCATTTAAAAAAAATTATTTGTCCAACATTTTGCTTTATGCACCACAAAAATTTTCTAAATCAATTTTTTAAAAAATTTTAATTGTCGTACAGGTCTCTAGCAATAATTTGGCTTTTACAGATTGATCAATTAGTCGACGAGTTATAGCCAAAAAACCATATAAGCAATATGCTGAAAATCGGCATTTGACTGCAAAGTTCGAAGGTCGATTAAAAAAAAAATTCGAACTAACATAAACAAACGCCGCGATACGGGTCTTCTTATTTAACCTCAATCTTCACCACTCACTGTCAGAATCGAACTAACTTTTGCTAACCTGAATTTGTTAAACAGTATTATTTACCTTAAATTTTTAAGGTGTTTGATGAATTTGCGGACCCTAATATGTTTGTCGATGGCAAAAAAGGTCAAAAATTTGGGTATAAATGGTTAAATATACGTGGCGGCTGTGGCACAAAGTGTAAGTGCGTGGCCTTGGCGCCGAAGAACATTGGCATAAACCCCCTCTACAGACAATGCTACTTTTTAGGAGATACATGCGAAGCGCTGCCGTGTATTTACTGGTATATATATATTTTTCAGTATGTTTTATATTAAATTTTAAAACAATTTCAAATAGACAAAATACGAAAATAAAAATGATTCCAATGTCAAAATGTGCGCTAAATCCAATATAACAAAATAACAGCACGCAAGACCAAATAAAAAAATTTTTTTCACAATTTCAAATTAAATCTTCAAGCTCATTGCGATAAATTCATCCGTAACATAATATTTTGATATACGACTCTTGATGATTTTGCATAGCTTCAAAGCAAAATTAAAAAAAAAACGTATCGAATTATTTTAGAGTCACTCTTGATAAAAGAAACAAATAGTCAGTTGTGTTTATTGCATGTCGACATTACATAAATAAGTTGTTCTTAAAATAAAAAAATAACCGACTACAAAATCACTACAAATTAAAAAATAATTTTAAAAATACTTTTCCTTTTAATTACTTGGTCATATTTGATAATTTATTTAAACATATTATTCTATATGAAATCTTATTATTTTAATTTTTTTCTTATATGTTTTATTATCATATATATATAAATTTCTTCATGAATACAAAAGCTGTTAAGGTCGGCGCTAATATAATCAGAATTTTAATCAGAAGCGCCAACTTCAATATTATATTCAAAATTATTCGAGATACAGTAGTATCTAGTATTGCGAGATCTAGTATTGCCACGCCCAGTTCTCGAAAACTGTCCTGTTTCCAGCTTCATCCAAATTAACACCGTTTGTTCGACTTCCACCAAATTTTGTACATATATATAGTTTGAAATAATGAGTAGCCCGTAGGCAACATTATTCGCCATCTTGAATTTTAAAATTCTGACACCAGATTCAAAACTAGCGATCCCCTAAAACTACCAACCACGGAGTCTCTATAAGGCAGCGCTTGTATGCATTGTACGAGTTTATACACAATACTTGCAAAACAATTATTCACATTTTTGTTACATGTTTATTAACCAATAAACATTGTGGCGAGGGGTGATTCGTAAACGAATTGCTTGTGAATTGTTTTTTTTAAAGTTTTCGAATAGTTTCATACCGACTTCGTTAGAGGTTGGCTTGATGCTTAAAGAAAGCACCGATTGAAATCATGACTTTCATAAACTCCATTTAAGATGTTTTGAAACAAAAAAACAATTTTTTCCGACTTTTCAATACACAAACTTTTTTCAGAAAAGTATTTTTTATTAACTTTCTATTATTAATATGTCATTTAAGCGAATATTTGTTTTTTAAATTTTGTTTATTTTTTAATTTTAAGGAAAAAAAAGACAAATATAAAATTTCATAAATTTTTATATGAAAAAAATTTTGTGAAATATTTTTTCTTCTGTTATGTTATTTCGTGCTTATTCTTTACATAAATAATTTCCACTTATAATTTGTTCAAGATTTTCATATGAAGAAGTTCTCGTTAATATATTGCTTTTTATTGTTTTGGCGACTCGTTAACGAATTGCTTTTTATAGTTTTGGTGACTCGTTAACGATTGCTTTTTATAGTTTTTGGCGACTCGTTAACGAATTGTTTTTTTTAGTTTTGGCGATTCGTTAACGAATTGCTTTTTTTAGTTTTGGCGACTCGTTAACGAATTGCTTTTTTCTGTTTTGACGATTCATTAACGAAGGAGGAATTTCTCCCGCTCGCGATATTATAAATTAATCGCTACTGATAATTGATAATGAATGAAATGTACGATAATGTGATTCGTAAACGATAATATTAGTGAATCATTTTGTTTCTTGGGATGTTTACAAAAAACGTTTCAATTTTATAAACATGTATGCGTGTTTTTTGAAATTTTTCTCTCAATAAAAATAGTTACATCGTCGCCTAAGATGTTTTACTTCAAAAATACGTCAACTGCAGATTTTAGTCTTATATCACATTTCCCCCATCATGTTCTTCATGTCAACCCCCATGTCATCTGGGGACCTTTTCTTGTGAGCACAAATGACAATAGCATTACCAGATTTGACCAATTTGTAATAGTATCATCCCTGTCGAAAAATATAACCTCTATAAAAACACCCTTTATAAAAGATCAGCCCTGGAAATTTCAAAGCTATCGGTTCAGCTTTGAAATATAAAACAGCCATAGTTGAAAACAATCTAATAGGATTCCCATTTTAATATTCAGTATTTATCTTTTCTAGCATTAAGCGCTTCCTATCCACCACGAAGTTTTTCAAATTTTTTTTTCTTTTTTTTTACGTTTCTTTCGCATTTTAAGATTATTGTCTTTTCTAGTGCAGATTTTTATCTTGTTTTCTTATTATTTTGGAATCGTTTAGAGGCATTTGTTTTGTTTTTTTTTTTGTCTCCTTTTTGCTAACGTCTTTTTCACGCTTCAGTAGATCCAATTGAGAACTTTTTCTTTTTTGTGCGTTCGCTTTGTTTTGTTTATTTGCTTGTTTATTTGGGGAGGGGGCAAATAAAAAATAAAAGAGCAATTTGAAAGTTTGGTAATGTAATTTGTCTCAACAAATAATTGAGAACGTGAGAAGATTATCGATTCACACTTTCGTTTCTATTAAGAACCATAGCACCAACTGTGTGTGAATTTGGTGTTTACTTGTGGAATTTGCTGTGATTTATTGAACAAACTATCCGTTCACTTCTGGTCCTTAATGCTTTGCCAATTAAATACCAATTTTGGTGTGTTTTTGCTGCATAGATATTCAATAAGAAACGGGTCGGCATTGCTTGAAGGCATGGCTTGGGAATAGTTAAACACCCTTGTTTTTCGATTCTGTAATCAAAAAATAAGTCAATGATGAGATTAGTTGTATCTACTCTGTTACCCACGAGTCAGTCCAAATGAACTGATCCAAAAAAAAAAAAAAAAAAAACGAAAGTTGGTTGCTCGAACAATTTTCAAAAAGTTTATATTTTTATCAACAGTTGCCCAGCATATTTGAATCTCAGAACTGCTTTCAAAAACATTTTTGAACTTCTTTCAAAATGGCGGCCATATTTTCTTTGCTACCTATTGTACATAGAATAATGAATTAAAAACCATAATATTAAGCACACTTTGGCCTTTAATCTCATATAAGAGATGCTTATAAAATAGTTTCTTCATATTAAAAGAACTATTATATTTTTATATTCAAAACGTGATATCTTACAACTATAAAAATTTTTGTTTTATAGAAAGCAGTAAGTTGCAGTCATCAATTTTTGAAGTGAAGCTTTTAACGCCCTGTTCTGTGATTTGCTTGAGTGAAATCTCAAAAACGACACTTTTTTCGACAGCGTATTTCTTATAAATTGATATTTCTTTGTTCCTTGCGTCTATTGTAACAGGAAAGTGTAATTTCAATAAATTACAACTATTTCTTCGATTCTCCGCGGGGAATTGAACTCGCGATTATGAGTTTATACACTGATCCAAAAGCTTCTGTTAAGAATAGTTGTTGATTCAATATCAAATATCTATTACTAAAGCACCATATGTTGCAGTAGATCACAATAATATCTGATTAGATAGAGGATTGTGTATTGACTATTCTACATATATGTAAATACATTCCACATAAAATGTGCTTCTACTTGCTATATTGCAGCAGATTGAAAAATCTATATATTAAAAGGATTGCTTATTGGCTTTTCTACACATCCAACATATTTAGCAGCTACCAAATATAGCAAAATGTTGCTTCTACTTGCTTCTCATAGAAGATGTCATCAGCATCGACAAAAATTAACAATTGCCCACAAGAGCGTTGAAATAACAACAAATGTAGGACGTATTAAAATAAATAAAATAGCAATGAAATGTAATTAAATTTACTGGTGTAAATATAAACGTGTGTTTTTTAGTTTACTTCATGTTTATACATTTACAGCATTATTCAATACATTTTCTTAAGCAGCCGTTCAAAGCTTATTTAGTTACGCACTGTCTAAGGCTTTACGCATCCTCTTCGCAACCTTATAGTTATACCCACAAGGTATAACGACATAACTCAACATATCGAAAAAAGCGATATTTTAATTGCACTTAGTACGGCCCTTTATTTTCAAATATATGAACCGTTACAAAAGAAATATTTGCACATATAGGTGTTAACCTATTCTGTACAAAAAACCGATGTATGCATCCTTACAATGATTGACAATAAAGAAAATACCATATCGTTTTTTTACGATACTTTGAGTTAAGTCGTTATTGCTTGTGGCCACAGATTTTTTTTATTTATTGCTTAGTTTTGTAAAGTTTATGTCTAAACAATCGAAAATCTTATATCGGATATGGAGCATGTCTATGATAATTATCATAAAGATCAATCTTAATCGAAAATACGGCACAAAATTATAGGTTAAATTTGCACAGCCTTTAAACGCAAATTTCAGCGTTTAAGTTACGCAGATCTCAAAAAAGCCGAAAAAAACTAACAGCCTTATTAAACATCGAAATTTGCGTTTAAAGGCTGCGTAAACTTAACCTAAAATTTTTTTCTTTTCGATTAAGGTTGATGTTTATGATATCATAGACGCGCTCCTTATGCGCCTATTGCAGTACTTTTTTCAGTAACTGATTGGCAAATGTACAAGAATTCTTGGTTTTTGTAAAAGATTTTCGATTTTTTAGACACAAACCTTACAAAGTTAAGCAATGAATAAAAAATGTTTATGAATAACAATTTAAGCTAGGTTACGTAGAGGATGCGTAAAGCCTTAAACAGTGTGTAACTAAACAAGCTTCGAACGATTGTTTAAAAAATCGATTAAATACAGCTGTTAATGAATAACGATGTGTTGTTTAAAGTTGGTTTAAAGTTGCGCAGCCTATAAAATGAGATTATGAATAAGGCTGTTTCAACTAGTTGTTTAAACATAAATTTTTCTGACTCATCAACTTTTTTGCCTCTTCAAAATTTTAATTTTCGGAGATTTTGCTGACTTTGGAGTCAAATATCTCTCGTGGGCACGGGTTAAAAAATTTGAAATTTATTTTTCATAAAAATAAAATATGAAAGCAACAAAAATGTAAAAAAAGTCATAGTATCGATAGCATCGTAAGTGTGGACGTAGAATATTTGTTTGACATATTTGTTGATGAATTTGTCGTTCTTGTTCATTTTTATGTTGGTTAAAAAGAAATATAATTTAATCTTTTGCTTAATAAATTCAAATAAATATTTCGGAATAATATGAATTTATTATTTTTCCTGCAGTAAATGACTTATAAATATTTTAAATTTTGTTGAAAATTTAAATTTTAACAAACCAAATATATTTTTAATATGTAATATATATAAAATTAGTTCAATAAATAGTTCGAATTTTTATGACACTTTAAAAAGAAATGAAGTTCTTAATAGCATAACGTCCATGCCAGTCTCCAGTCACGTATAATACGTATGATTAATTACAACAACACAATCAGCTACTAAACAATATTCGTTAAAGGATTCTTGATTTATATAATGGTTTATATGTAATACCACTACGTTTTTTAAATAGCAAAAATAATGAACTATGCATTGCTTCTTTGTATTGCAACGTCTTATTTTCTCAGGCATCAGGCGGACTCTACCCTGATTGGAGTCTGCCAGCAGACGGAAAGCTTCTTAGCGGCGCAAGCATTTATATACTTATGCAATGCTTTTAAAGCTCTAAGAAATTCATAAAACAATTATATTCAACAAACAACACGATGTTGCTTTCGAGATTTCGAAACAAACTAAAGCAACAAGCATAAAAAAATCAGCAGCAATTGATTCATCGATGCATTTTTCTCATACAAAAATGTGAATATTTCTTCTTTTCTTTTACTATCTTGTGGCTTTATTAAAGAAATGATAAAATTGAAAGCTAGATATTCTTTTTGTGTCCAACAAAAAACCTAAGCATGACCTTGAAAAAATTTGTGAAAATACCCCTATACAAACCGCGCTGTAAGACGTAATTCTACGTCAAAATGGTGTTGTGTCAGCAAATAAAAAAAAAACGAGTTGTAAAAAGCTTCGTTTCAAAAATGAGCATATATCAAATTTTGACAGTCCCTTCACTCATTTGTCTGGTCCCATTTGTAAGAGTCCCATTTTTAAATAAAAAAAATTATAAGAATCTGTTACACGTATTTAATGCTTTTTTTCAAATATTTAATTGGAAATAAAAGCTAGTCAGATTATTTTGTGAAGTCGTTATACAGTATGAAATGGTTTTTTAAATGCAGTTTTAAAAGAATAAAGATATCTTACATGATTTGTTTTTGGCGTAAGAACGGGGCTTGGTGAGAGTTGACGATGACATTCCATTGTATTTTATTTCGTTGAAGCTTCTGATAATATTTTAATCACTAGATGAAGACGTCAGCGGAAGATAGGAGGCATAAATAATAAGACAGCATCGTTTGAACTGCGTTGACTTTTTGCTAAGATATAAAATATAAATTTAACCAAGTTTAAATATGTTTATAACAGAACTATGTATAAAATACTATTATGGTGGTTTTTATCAAGCAAATTGATGTTGGACAAAATATCGCTACGTTAATATAGAAAGACCCTATCTCAAAAGGCCCTAAGTCAACAAGAGAAGAAAAAAAATGTTCTCTCGCTTCGAATTTTCTGTAAACGAATTTTTTTAACAAAAATTATAAGCTATATGAGGATGTTACAATTTTTTTTTTTGCAAAAATTGCTGAACTTAGTTCTTATTTATCAAATTTTGTTCTACTCCAATAATGTGGAAAAAATTGAGTTAGTGTCTCTCTATATTATGGTAGCGATATACACTATGAAAATATACATCTAAATAGACAATAAATGTGGAAGCCATCGCATACTGGATAAGGTGTGTAGCTGGTATGCGAAAGAACCAAGGTTCGAACCCCATCTGACACAGAATGTTTTATCAATTGAATTAACTTTTCTGTTCTGCCGTCACCTCTCTGCAGACAATGGCAAAGCTCAGAGAGTAAAAACTGGCATGTAAAGCTTTTTGAGAACATAAGCCGTTTGGAGTCGAAAGAAAACTGGTTGATAGGTATGATGCTCAAGTCCTGTCAAGGATTGAAATGGCCGATTATTTTTTTTGTTTTTTCTAGACGATAAATTAAAATAAATGGTACGCTGTACCACAGAGGCAGTTGGTACTTGACGTGTTAGCATTAATAATTCATAGCAAATAAGTGTGAGCTGATGGCCACTTCCACTGATGGAAGTAATATTAGAACAAAAAAAAAAAAAAAAAAAAACTAGAATGCGTTTACTAAGTATGCACGTTAGAAGTTATATATCTTGGACGAAAGTTTGTTAATTATTTTTTTTTATATATGTCCGATAGACCCGACAGACGTTGTTCTGTCTCAATCCAATAAATATGTTTGTGAACCCTGTGTAAGTTTGTGAAAAGTGTGTAAGAGTGTAAAAGAATTGCCAACAAGCAACATATAGCAAACGTTTCCTTTTGAAATTTCAGTGCATGACGATCAAAATCACCTGATATTAGCACGGCGAAACCAATCACAAATATGTTAAGGGGGGACATGACATTGGCAGTTTTTTTAAATCGACTTTTTTTTAATAATTTTGTATTTTAGTAAATATTCTTAAAATTGTAAGAAAAATTCCTACGGGTTCAAGAGTTACAGCCGGATTAGTGAGAGCGCATTTTTAATTTTTGCGCTACCTACGTACGGCAGCTGTTATATACTTGCTGGTATATACAAGCTGCATGGCAGTGTCTACTTACAATGACGGCGCTTATAGTTATTAGCAAATGTTTCAACTACTTGGTATCACCATAGGAGCTACAGCATTGAATTTTTCCAAAGGAAATGATGCAAATCGTTTGAAATGCGCCAGAGTGAAGACACATGAAGCTTCAAAAGAAGCCCGAATTGCTAAACGATTGCAAAAAACTATAAGAAACAGCACAACACAAGATAACGAAGGCATACAGTACGAAGCAGGCATGGCAGATTGAAGGTAACCTTTTTTTTCTTTGTTCACAAACTTTGAACGCGTTTATCTCGAAACCATGTTTTTCGTACTGGTTGCGGCACTAGTGGGTTCATTTTATAACGAATTTTTTTTTTTTGTATTTTCTTAAACTTGATTTGCTATCGTATGACACGAGCTTTTCTTTTTTAATATTTTTTCGATTTTTTATGAATTTTTAAAGTCAATATTTTTTTCGAAAAAACACACTTTCAAATTTGGAACATCACCAAAAATTAAAAAAAAGCCCGTGTCATACGATAACCAATTTTGGTAATATTTAAAAGTTATTTTTTTCCAGATCGGACAATTTTTGCAACTCCCAGCGCTGCAACCACGAGGCCCCGTTTTTTCTCTGCCGCCAGTTTGGAGCTCTATAAAACCATGTTGGAGTGAAAAATATATATTTGTGAATTTTTTTTTGTTGTAATTTGTTCAATTCTCTACAATAATAAAAAAAATTTTGGAAAAATTTTTGTTTTTGACTGAGTTATAAATTTTTTAAAATATGTCTGTTTTCTCTGCCGTGAATGTCTTGTCCCCCCTTAACCTCACGAAATGAACATCATCGAACGAACGAATCTGTTAGGAAAAATCAAACACTATCAAAAATTACCTACTGAATTGATTGCCGATGGTCGCACAATTACAAATGGCTTTCAAATAGGTATGTTTCCTATCTGTGTGAGTAATTTGGTTTGTTCAAAATAATATAATATATCAAAAAGAACTGAAAAGCGACGCCCATTCTGTGATTTGCTTAAGTGAAATCTCAAAAACGACACTTTTAAATTTCAACAGCGGTTTTCTTAGAAATTGATGTTTCTTTTTTATTTCAGTCTATTATAACAAGAAATTGTAATTTCAGTATATTAAAAATATTTATTCGATCCTCCGCGTGGAATCGAACAACGTTGTGGTTAGAAGTTTAAAACACTATCTACTGATCCAAAAGTCTATGTTAAGAACATTTGTTGATTCAATATTAAGTATGTATTACTACAGCTATGTTGCAGTAGAACACAATAATCTCTTAATAGATAGAGGATTGTGTATTGGCCATTCCACATTCAACATAAAATGGTCTACTTGCTACTTCCTGCTACAAGATGTCCATTGATAGCATCGGTGTTTTAATAAAGTACAACTTAAGCTATGTGGCAGCAGATTGAAACATCTATACATTAAAAGGGATTGCTTACTGGCTTTTCTACATTTCCAGCCTATTTAGCAGCTATCCAAATATAACAAAAATGTTGCTTCTATTTGTCACATACAAGATGTCATCAGCATCGGCAAAAATTTACATATGCCCAAAAGTGAGTTGAAATTACAATGAATGTAGCACGTAATAAAATAAATAAAAAAATAATGAAATGTAAAAAATTTGCTGATGTGAATATTAACGTGTGTTTTCTTTATATTATTTAAAATTTTTTAATTTGAAAGCTATTTTATTAAAAAAAAACACTAAAATATTAAATCTATGAAACTGAAAAAAACTTCGCTTCTCTCTGTGTTTTTTTTCTTTCTCCATCACGTACTGGGTACTACATCGCGTACTGCGTAAGGTGTATATTAACTCTATTATTCCGTTTGTAACGCCAATAAGGAGGCGTGGCAGGTATAGAAAAGTTTATATACTTTTGATCAGCAGAGTCACCTCTGGAGTTGATTTTCGTCTGTATGTCCGTCTGTGATCACGATTACAACCATAATTTTGAAGCTATAATTTAATATATCGAAGGCTTTCTAATGGTTGTGTCTTTAAGAATACAGTGGGCATTTAAGGGCATATTAAGGTATTGGTAAAGAACTACACGACAAAGAACATCAATTCAAGATCCCTAAAATATATCCTCATAATTTGTTTGTAGGACTAACGGTTTTGAATATATAGTTGTTTTACTACATGCCCGAATCACAAATTATGATTTTTTTTAATTTTCCACAATGTATAACTTGCAAAAAAAAAATTTAATGCAAATATTTCTATTTTTATACCCCAACGAGTACTGCGTAAGGGGCATATTAACTTTGTCATTCCGTTTGTGACGCCAAGAAGTAGGCGTGGCAGGTATAGAAAAATATATATATATTTTTGATCAGCATCACCTCCTGAGTCGATTTCCGCGTGTCCGTCTGTCTGTCCGTCTGTCGACACGATTACAGCCACAATTTGAAAGCTATCGCGACGAAATTCAAAATATAAGAGTATTTTTAAAAAATGAAGATTAAGTTCGAAAAACGTATGAAAACCACGCCTACCTCCCATACAAAGTGACTTTATATTAACCGTAAAATGCCTTTAAAATCCACAAAAATTAAAGAAATGCCTTGAAATTTGACACGTAAGCTTTGATCTTCAATATAAATCGTGGCTATGAAATTTGAAAAAATTGGATGAAAAGCATGCCTACCTCCCATACAAATTGGCTTTATTTTAAACGTAAAATGGCTTAAAAATCCACAAAAATTAAAGAAATGTATTGAAATTTTGCACATTAGCTTTGATATATAATATGAACCATCTTTATGATATTTGGCAAAATCAGATCAAAACCACGCCTACCTCCCATACAAAGTGACGTCATCAAAATAGGAAAACTTTCGTTAATATATAAAACTGAATGTCATCGTGTATGTCGTGGCTAAAGATTTCGAATATACTCCAATATGGCAGCGAGGGGGTATTTTAGCTTCGGTACCCTACCGTACAAAAGTAAAAAATTTTAAAATAAGTTTTTCTTTTAATTCCTTGGTCATATTTGATATTTTATTTAAACATATTATTTATTTGTTTTTTTGTATTTGTATTTTTCTAATATGTTTTATTATCATAAATATATTAACTGCTTTATGAATACAAACGCTTTTAGGGTCGTCGCTAATATAATCAGACTTTTATTTAGAAGCGCCAACTTCAAAGCTTTTGTATTCATAAAGAAATTAATATATTTATGGTAATAAAACATATTAGAAAAAATAAAAAGTTTTTCAATGCAATAATATGTTTAAATAAATTATCAAATATGACCAAGGATTTAAAAGGAAAACTTATTTTAAAATTATTTCTTACTTCGTAGTGATTTTGTTTTCGCTTGTTTTTTTTTTGATATTTATACCGCAACGCGTACTGCGTAAGGGGTATATTAACTTTGTCATTCCGTTTGTAACGCCAAGAAGTAGGCGTGGCAGGCATAGACAAATATATATATTTTTGATCAGCATCACCTCCTGAGCCGATTTCCGTGAGTCCGTCTGTCCGTCTGACGACACGACTACAGCCGCAATTTTAAAGCTATCGCGATAAAATTCAAAATATAAACTTATTTTTAAAAAAAGGAAGATCAAGTTCGAAAATGGGCCAATTTGGATGAAAACCACGCCTACCTCCCATTAAAAGTGACTTAATATTAACCGTAAAATGTCTTAAAAATCCACAAAAATTAAAGAAATGCCTTGAAATTTGGCACGTAAGCTTTGCTCTTCGTGGCTATGAAATTTGAAAAAATCGGATGAAACCACGCCTACCTCCCATACATAGTGGCTTTATTTTAAACGTAAAATCTCTTAAAAATATACAAAAATTAAGAAATGTCTTGAAGTTTTGCACATAAGTTTTGACATATAATAAAGACCATCAGTATGATATTTGGCAACATCGAATGAAAACCACGCCTACCTCCCATACAAATTGGCTTTATTTTAAACGTAAAATCCATTAAAAATCTGTAAAAATTAAAGATATGTTTTAAAATTTTGTACATAAGCTTTGATATTTAATAAAAACCATCTGTATGATATATTGCAAAATAAAGTGGCTTTATTTTAAACGTAAAATCTCTTAAAAATCCACAAAAATTAAATAAAAGTCTTGAAATTTTGCACATAAGCTTTGATATATAGTATGAACCATCTCTATGATATTTGGCAAAATCGGATCAAAACCATGCCTACCTCCCATACAAAGTGACGTCATCAAAATAGGAAAACTTTCGTTAATAAGTCTTTCGTGGCTAAAGACTTCGAATATACTCCAATATGGAAGCGGGGGGTATTTTAGCTTCGGTACCCTGCCGAAGCTCCATCCTTACTAGTTTTTAATATTATTTCCACTAAAATTCAAATAAATTCATTATTTTGTATGCTATCCTGCTTTTGAAGATATCCTTGGAAAGGTTTTGACTGCTTCTATTTATTTCAGGAAGAGTTAATCAATTTAATTAACATTTAAACTAAAATACTCAAAAAAAAAAATTTTATTTTGCAACAAACACCTGCTGCAAAAATAAATGGTACTTAAATTTATTAGCTCTGTCCAGGAATAAATAGAAGCAGTCATATCCTTTCCAATGATATCTTCAAAACTAGGATAAAAAAATGGGGGGGGGAGGGTGTATTTTGGCTTCAGTACCCTGCCGAGGTTGCATTCCTTACTAGTTTTTGATTGAATAAGTGGTTGTAGGAATTGCATGTGCTGGTGTATTGCGTGTAATGTGTACTGCCCTGTAGAAAAGTCAACTAATTTAAAAGTAGTTGATAAAGTAGTTTTTTGTCAACCACAACTAGTTGAAATTCTGACTTTTTTCCATAGAACGAACTAACTTATTTTGTATGGTGATGTCCGCTAAATAAGTCAATTGACTGTCGTCTGCATATATTTTCAACTACTTGTTAAATTAGTTACATTTAAATTATTTTTTTAATTGCTTTAAAATAACCAATTGAAAACTATTACTGATGGCCAAAAGTTAATAATATTTGATGAAATAACATGGTTAAATATATATAAGCTTGTAATCTAATAAAAATTTTCAATTAAAACATGCCAACATCAGAGTAGTTGCCGCCTTAATATAATTCAAAGTAGTTTATCAATCACTGGTTTTTAAGTAGTATTTGAATTACTTCATATATTGAAGTGGATGCCGCCTTAATATAATTCAAAGTAGTTCATATACTGGTTTATTTTAAACTAGTTTTTTAATTAGTTGTTTTTAAAAACAAGTTAGTTTGTTCCTATAGGGTGGTTTTAAAATATCAATTGATATAGTTTTAATTGTATTGCATTTTTGAATTTTAAATGTGTTTTTGTGTTATGATATTACTTGAAATGGTCCTTCAAAAGGGGCTTGTATTCTGCTGATTTATTTACTTTAACGAAAACGTATTCACTTTTATCTCTGTTGTGATGAACAACTTAAGTTCGTACGTGTAATATTGTTATTATTATTATTATTTGGCACAACTAGTTCTCCAGATAAACGTAAGGTTGGACCATAAACCAATTCTGCTGAAGAGCATTTGAGATCTTCTTTATTTGCTGACCAAAGACCAAAAAGAATTAAGCATGAATACCAAACCCATTAATAACATACATTTTTTGCTCAACGACTTTTCAACTAATTCATTAGTAAAACTGAAAAAGTATTAAAATTAACATGATACATGTTAAGTAGAACTTCAAAGAAATGTTTATGTTCCAAGCAACTAAACAAGCATGACCTGTAAAGTCATAATCCTAAAATAAAAAGTGAAGATTATGTCCGCTAAATGAGAGGATTAAGTTTAAACATCGAAATGTAGTATTGCGTCCCTGGGGAATATGCACCATATATACTTTAGATTTATGCATCCCTTAATTCAACTTGCATCCACAAGAGGGTGATTTAAATAGATGTAATTGCTTCTAGTAAAAAAAAAATAATAGACTAAAAACAAATAATATTGTAACTTTCCAGTATGGCCAAAGTTCTTAGGCTGGTCTTGGACTTGGCAATTAAAAACAAAAATATTTTCGAAACACTTTCATATACGATTCTATGCCAATTACAAATATTATATGTACTTTTGTTGCAAAATATGATTACAACCTGTAAGCTCATGTTGCTGCTGCTGCAGTCATTTTCATCGTGTTACATCATTAATCAGAAGTTAATTGAATTCCGCACGTCTGACATATTTAAATTTTCAACATGTTTGTTAATATAAAGGCAACAACAACCAAGGTTTGATGTACCTACATCGTATTAAACCCAACCACCTTTAATATAGTAGCAAACAATAAGGGGAAACAAGGACAGCAGTAACGCATCCTCTCACTCAGCAATCATTCCCTGTCATATAACACTTGTTAAGTTTTGTTCGAGGGGTAAAAAGCATGACCCACTACGGCATTCAACTGGGGCTTAACTGCCTTGTAAAACTTTCTACTCACGACTACCACAATTTTACCCGGGGTCGGAATATCCTACCACAAGTTGTGAAGCCAAATCACATCATCAAATTCAACTACAACAACGACAACGACAGCAACAATGATGACAACCAGGATTTGTTATGGGTTTCACCGTAATTTGAATATGTAATAAAGTTGCATTAAAATTCACTGGCAATCCGAAAAACTCATTTTTCAATTACAATTGTGTGCATTCAAGTGTTTTGTCAGTTATTTTTGTCTTTTTTTGGTAATGTTTTTGTTTTTTAAGTAACGTTATTTATTCTCTTCCCTTGTCTTGTATGTCTCGCTCTTGTACTTCTGTTCCCCCTGTTTGGCAATGTGAGTGAGTAATTGAACAGGCAGATGTTGAAAATCTTTTCGGAACATTTTGACGTTGGTAAAAGTTGAATGCATTTCGATGAGGGAATTATTGTCGAATATGATATAGAGTAATAAAATTAATTTAATAAAAATAAGATTATTAGTGGTCTAAATTAGGTAATATTGGGAAAATGTTCGATTTATATGTGATAACATGTGAGTAATGAGCTGCTCACAGTTTTTAAAAGTGATAGTTTTCGACGGAATGACGAATTGAATAATTTTATTTTGCATTCATCTTTTAAAATTTTTGCTATAATTATTGTTACTTATTGCTAATCAAATCAACAATTGTTGGACGGTGTCTGACGAATTTTATCGTTTTTAGAAATATCTTCGGACATAATATTTACATGATGCGGCATTTTGCGACATACTCTTTGTTGCTTATTTTTTTTTACGGTTCCTCCCCTGGGAACGATATTTGTACTAAATGAGATTAATTTAGTTTTGCGACAATTGCTTGTGTGTGCGTGTGCGTGGGTGTGAGTCTGTTGTCATTTATTCATCTATTACAAAGTAAATTGATTTTCTTAAGGGTGCCGCTGGGCTTGTTTTGTTGTGGGGTGAAGAGATCTGGCATATTGGGAACTTTGCGAAATTCCTTGGGGGGAATGCATAAGCATAGAATTGTTTAAATTTTTTGGTTTTTTTTTTACCGTGGACAGAACAAATGTGTGCAAAGAATATTTGCCATGTTAATCATTGCTGCGTTTGTTCTTATTTTTGTTTAAACTTTTAATTCAACCCAAATTTTTTTATTTTGCAACTATGCATTCAGGTAATAACATATAACAGGATGAAGATGATAGAATGAACTTCATTGAAATCGAGAGAGCGAGCTACTTCAGCCCATTCAAAATCTTTGTGGTTCATATTAACGTAATAAAATGATTGTCAATGGAATATTATACCATCACCCTGTAACCGAACTTTTAAGCTTGTTGTTACAAATAACCATTCAAATAAATACTTCCTGCATTGAATTGAAATTTACCAAAATTTCGACCACACTTTGTGTGGTTCGATAACCTAAGCTGCATTGCGGATTAGCTAATATTCAGAAGGATTTTTTTTTCTAACTCGATATCTACACAGATTTTCTGTTGTAGGTTTTGTTGTTTTTATGCCCTTCCATTGTGCTTTAGATTCGATTCTACTTTTGCAAGTACAAAAATGTGTGTAGCGGATTAGCTTTTTCTGTGCCGAAGTTAAAATACTCCCTTCCCCCCCGCCCCCCTGGTCGTATTGAATTATAATTCAAGTCTATAGCCACGACATACGCTGTGACCAGAGCATTGCACGAACATAATATTTTCATTTGTTCGTTTGTAGAAAAAATTCTGCGATCGAACGAACGAACAAAATTTAATTTCGATTTCCTACGAACGAACGAACAACTATTTTTTACAAACGAACGAACGAGCATCAATTTCCTACGAACGAACGAACGAACATCAATTTTCTGCGAACGAACGAACGAACATGAATTTTCTACGAATGAACGAACGAACATCTATTTACTGCGAACGAACGAACAGGAATTTTCTACGAACGAACGGAAGAACATCAATTTTTTGCGAACGAGCGAACGAACACGGATTTTATACTCACGAACGAACGATCATCAATTTTCTACGAACGAACGAACGAACATCTATTTTCCACGAACGAAATAACGAACAAAACATAAAAACTGTCGAAAATAGTTTATATCGGCCGTAGCTAAACTCGTAGAGGGGTCAAATATATGAACTGGTCCTATTATTATTTGCCCCTCAATATTTGTTCCAAACACACCTATCCCCCATCTGCCACTTTTCTTTGGGTCACCATACAAAAAAACAAAAACTGTCGAAAATAGTTTATATCGGCCGTAGCTGAGCTCCTAAAGGGGTCAAATTTATGAGCTGGTTCTATTATTTTTTGCCCCTCAACATTTTCCCCAACACACCTATCCCCTAT
The DNA here is from genome assembly GCA_914767935.1 of Coremacera marginata. NCBI lineage: Eukaryota > Metazoa > Arthropoda > Insecta > Diptera > Sciomyzidae > Coremacera > Coremacera marginata. The sequence continues at coordinate 183,878 of OU612048.1, forward strand.
TTACCACCCTTCCTTGAATCCCCAAACAAAATACATCTATTTTCTACGAACGAACATGCATTTTCTACGAACGAACGAATGAACATCTATTTTCTACGAACGAACGAACATCTTTTTTCTACGAACGAACGAACATCAATTTTCTACGAACGAACTAACGAACATACATTTTTTACGAACAAACATCTTTTCTACGAACGAACGAACGAACATCTATTTTCTACGAACGAACAAAATATTTATTTAATTTCTCTACGAACGAACGAACCAACAAAATATTTTTATATTTTCTACGAACGAACGTTCGTGCAAGGCTCTGACTATGATAATCAGTTTTATATATTTACAAAAGTTTTCCTATTTTGATGGCATCACTATGTATTGGAAGTGGGCGTTGTTTTCATCCGATTTTGCCAAATATATGATATTGATACTTTATATTAAATATAGCTTATGTGCAAAATTTAAAGTAATTTCATGAATTGAAGCGTCGACGCGAATAACGTTGTAAGCGACAAATTTTTTTTCATACTACCGTTAAAAATGCTCTGGCTTATATATACAGGCAAATTCCTTTAAAACTCTTCCTTTAAAAAAACTCTAAATTGAAATCAAATGGGTCTGAGTGCGTCATTAAACACTTTCTTTCAAGAAGTTCAAAACACTATCTACTGATCCAAAAGCCTCTGTTAAGAACATTTGTTGATTCAATGTTTTTTAACCGACTTCAAAAAGGAGGAGGTTCTCAAGTTCGTTGGTTTTTTTTTTAAATTGTTTTTTTTTAATGTATGTACATCGATAACTCCAAAGCCATATGCTTGATTGCCATACTTTTTGGTGAACAGATAGATATCATAAGCACGGAGGTGCCCATCTAAAAAAAGTGGGCGGTACTCAAGAACGGGGCGTTGCAATACTAGAAAAACACTATATAACGAATAATATTGACACATGTGTACTGCAATTTAGTGTAGGGGTAGATGCAGGTATTACAAATATAGTCCAGAAAATGCACGTTATTTGACAAATGGGCGTGTCAATTCTAAAAAAACAATTTATCTCGAATAATATTGATACTACGGTACTATAATTTAGTATATGGGTAGGCATTATTGTTACAAATTACAATAAAGAAAATGGGCGTTATTCGACAAATTGGCGTGGCAATATTAGAAAAACACTGGATCTCGAATAATATTGAGACTAGGGCACTGGAATTTATTGTAGTACAGGGGTAGGCAGAATTATTAAAAATTACGGTCAATAAAGTATGCGTTATTCAACAAATGGGCGTGGCAATACTAGATAAGCACTATCTCAGTTAATATTGACGCTGGGGTACTGAAATGGAGTACAGGGGTAGGCATAATTATTACAAAAACTCTCACGAAAGTGGGTGCTTATATAACAAAGGGGCGTGGCAATATTAGAAAAACACTATATCTCGGATAATATTGACACTTGGGTACGTGACATCTAATTTAAATTAAAGAGACAGATATTTGAAAAAACCAAGAAACTTTCAGAATTCAATAGAACACATTTTTCAAGAACAATTGCATTTATGTAGTTTATACACTTTTTTCGAAAATTTGTCATATTCTCTAAAAAGGGTGAATAAAAACCTTTTTTTAAAAAAGTAAAAAATAAATTTTAAAATAACTTTCCCTTTTAATTTTTTGTTTATTTAAACATATTATTACATTGGAAAACTTATTTTAGTTTTTTCTAATCTGTTGCATTATCAGATATATATTAATTTTTTTATGAATGCGTATGTGATAGAAAAACAAAATAATCAAAGTTTATCAATTAATGGATTTTGTATTATAAAAATACCTGTTACATTAAATTGATCTCGAAATAGAAACATTTTTAGTTACAATCTAAAAGTTGCTGCGTCCATGAATCGCGCTCTCGGAAAAGCACCTCTTAACTTGATCTTGCGAAACTTTTTCTTCAAGTTTAACTGCATTCCTTCAAGAAAAGGATCAGTGCGTGTTTGATTTAAGTCCAGTTGTTGGCAAATAAATTGTACCAGGTCGTCGCGAACATTAGAAGAAAAATATGTTTGAATCATTTTATCATTGATTTCGCTATCCCTTTGAATAATCTCAGGATCGATTTTGAATTAGGCCATTTAGTTTGAAATGTGTATAAAACATCTATGTCCCAGATAATAGAAGATAGTCCCACTAGCTTTTTGTTAGCCGATCCGCTAATATAATCAGACTTTTAATCAGAAGCGCCAACTTCAAAGCATTTGTATTCATAAAGAAATTAATATATTTATGATAATAAAACATATTAGAAAAAAAATAATATAAGAAGTTTTCCAATGTAATAAAATGTTTAAATAAATTACCAAAGATGGTAGTTAAGTGGCCAAGAAATTAAAATGAAAAGTTATGTTAAATTATTTTTTACTTTGTAGTGATTATGTAGGCGGTTTTTTTTTTACAAAGATTTTATTTCTTCCCTTTTAGAGAATATGATAAATTTGTATAAGCAACATAACATAAATTTAATTATGCTTATTAAATTTGTTCTATTAAATTCTAAAAGTTTGTTGATTATTTTAAATATCTGTTTCTTAAATTTAAATTAGATGCCACGTGTTTTGAAATAATAATACCCATTATTGTAACGAATTTTATTACCCTAGCGTCAATATTATTCGAGATATACTGTTTTTCTAATATTATCACGCCCCTTTGTTGAAAAAGCGCCCACATTCTTGACCGTTATTTGTAATAATTGTGCCTATCTCGTACTTCATATCAGTACCCCAATATTAACTGAGATAGTGTTTTTCTAGTATTGCCAAGCCCATTTTTTGAATAACGCCCATTTTCTTAACGGTAATTTGTCATAATTGTGCCTACCACTACACTAAATTACAATACCCTAGTGTCAATATTATTCGAGATACAGTGTTTTCCAAGTATTGCCACGCCTTTTTCTCGAATATCGCCCACTTTTTTAGATGGACACTTTCGTGCTTATGATATCTATCTGTTCAAAAAATAAAAAAAAAACACAGGTGCGTCGTTGGACACACGAGAGAAGCGAAGCTTTTTCGCAGTTACATAGATTTGATAGCTTAATAATGTTTCTTTTTAATAAATTAACTTTTAAATTCAAAAATTTAAAATAACATAAAATAAATTACATATATACAGAAAACATATGTATTTACTGCTTATTTTTTTATTGTTGAATGTCAAATTTCCACTCCAATTACATATACGGGCATATATTGCCAGCGACTCTTTATTTTAACTCTCCACACATGGTTGTGAACTTGGCTGCACTGAACAAATTTTTTCCTTCAACAGCGTACTACCTAGCGAAAATTTTTCAGATTTCACTCCAAGCAAATCACAGAACGACGATAAAAATATATATTTAATATATATAAATATATATATTAAAAACGCACAAATCAGTGCAGCCGTTAAGGAGCAGTTAAATAACATACACGCGTACAAATTGTACAACAGTGCCCTCTTGTTTCGAGAAAGAGCAAAAATTATAGCACCAAAACCCTTGCCATGCTCGAAAATCGCTATTTACAAATTTTCATCAAATCGAATGAGCAGTTTTGGTGCCCTCTAGTGTTCAAAATAGCACAAAATAGACAAGTTCAAAACACTCACCGTATCAGAAATCCCCTATTTTCAAATTTTCATACAAACCGGATGCTCGGCTTAGGAGTTTTTCGAGGTTTTTCAAAATATTTGTACTACAGCGCCCCCTGGTGTTCGGGAGAGAAAAGAGTAGATAAGTCAAAAAAACTCAGCGTATCTGAGACCCTCTACATACAATATTTCATTGAAATCGGATAAACGGTTTTGGACTTTTTCGACTTTTTTAAAATATTTGTGCTACAGCGCCCCCTGGTGTTCGAGATAGAACAGAGTAGATAAGTCAAAAAAACTCAGCATGTTCGAGAACCTCTACATACAAATTTTCATGCAAATCGGATGAACGGTTTTGGACTTTATCGACTTTTGTAAAATATTTGTACTACAGCTTCCTCTGGTGTTCAAGATAAAACCTAGTTTATAAGTCATGAAAACTCACCGTTTCTAAAAATCTCTATATACCACCTTTCAAGCAAATCGGATAAGCGACTTAGGAGTTTTTTGACATTTTTAAAATATTTGTACTGCAGCGCCCTCTGGTGTTCAAGATAGAACAAAGTATATAAGCCATAAAAACTCAACGTTTCCGAAAACCTCCAGATACCAACTTTCATGCAAATCGGATAAGCCGCTTAAAAGTTTTTCGACGTTTTTTAAAATATTTGTACTACAGCGCCCTCTGGTGTTCAAGATAGCACAAAAAAGTCCAGAACACTCACCGTATCAGAAACCCCCTAGATTCCAATTTTCATGCAAATCGGATGCACGGTGTAGGAGTTTTTCGAGGTTTTTAAAAATATTTGTACTAAGCGCCCTCTGGTGTTCGAGATGGAACAGAGTAGATAAGTTATAAAAACTCACCGTATCCGAAAAACTCTACTTACAAATTTTTATGCAAATCGGATGATTGGTTTCGGAGATAAGCTAAAATAAGGATGCCTGGAACCCGATCGCAGCGCCCCCTACAGGGTCCAACATTTTTTACTGAAAAAAAAGTAGCCTATGTTATGACCGGGGATATAAGAAACCTAGATTTCAAGTTTCATTTAAATCCATCCAGTAGTTTTTGCGTGATGCTTTAACAGACAGACAGACAAAAAAAAAATGCGATTTTCGGACTCCTCGTCACTCAAATGTCCAACGCAAAATGAATTTCGAAAAAATATTTCATGTACAGATTTTTTTTTGAAGCGAAGCTTTTTACTCCTCGTTCTGTGATTTACTTGGAGTGAAATCTGAAAAATTTTCGACAGAATTTGATGGGTTCTTTGTTGCTAGTGCTTATTACAACAAGGAAATTTAATACTTTAATATTAAATACTAAAAATATTTGTTGGCCTGCCCGTGGGGATCGAACCCGTGTTCTTCTAGATGAGAGTCCAATACACTATCCACCAGGCCACAAAGACTTATTGGTAATGATTGTTAATTCAATGTTAATTATAACAGGCCACAAAGACTTATTGGTAATGGTTGTGTTAATTCAATGATAATTATAACAGAAGCTATTATCAAGAGACATAGAGTGTAAATTATTATCTAGAGATTGCATCAACTATGCTAAATCTCTGGCATGTGTTAACAGAGTTATTTCACTTAAAAACATGAAGAAAAAAACTCTGTGAACCTCTGTTAACACATGCCAGAGATTTAGCAGAGTTGATGCAATCTCTAGATAATATTTTACACTCTATGTTGGTACGAAGAAAATTAGCAATGCCCACAATTGCGTTGACAAGTGCGTTTTTAAGCAATGATCATTGTTAACAAACGCATGCATGACTCAGTTTAACCAAGTTCACAACCATGTGTGGAGAGTTAAAATGGAGAGTCGCTGGCATCATATGCCCGTATATGTAATTGGCGTGGAAATTTGACAATCAACAATAAAAAAATAAGCAGTAAATATGTTTTCTGTGTATATGTAATTTATTTTATGTCATTTTAAATTTTTGAATTTAAAAGTTAATTAAGTAAAAAGAAAAAAATTATTAAGTTGTAAGTCTATGTAACTGCGAAAAAGCTTCGCTTCTCTCGTGTGTCCAACGACGCACCTGTGTTTTTTTTACAATTTTATATATATATATAGATATATAGATAGATATAGATATATAAATAGATATTTCAAAGAAAAAATTTATCGAAAAATTTGTGGCGGGAATAATACATTTTTCCATTTCCGTATTCGCATTAAACCGTGCTACCATCGCAATATTGCCTCCCTTGTATCAAAAAGAATAAAATACGAACAAGCCCGAAAGCAAGCGTAGTAAACATCTTCCAATTTATTTCATAGGATTGATGACAAAATAATTTATTGTTTATCCAAAATAATCATACCTCGGGCTTTATTGATATAATCTATTTTCAATTTTTCTTAAAAACAAACGCAAGAACTGCCAGTATAATTGTAAATATTTTTAATTAAAAAAAAAAACACAAAATTTCAACTGCAGAAAGGACCACTAAGCCTTTGCTTCGTGGTCAGAAGCACTGACCTTATGCTACCGCGCATACTTATTTAGGTTTATTTTACCGTGCTTTATATCGCATTTGCGACGATATTTCCGAGTAGTCCAAGTCTTAAACAATTGATAAGCGTATCATTAACGATTTTTCTTCAACTTTGACGAAACATGCTGATTGGCCATACATTTCATTGACGAAAATCCCATATAAAATTCCCAAATTCGTGCACGAACGCAATACAGAAATGTTGAGATTTGTCGTGCATGAATATATTACTGAATCCCTGCGGAAGTTTCGTCAATAAAATATGAAACACAGACACAAATATGGAAAAAATTGTATTCTTCTTTTTCCCCTTTTTATATCCTCTTTGATTTTATTTTACATTTTTTTTTTTTGATTTTTTTTTTGAGGTTATTTCCGATTTGTAATCTTTGATGCAGTCCAAAGATTGAGTTAAAGAATATTCTGCATGTGTGTTATTGACGAATACAAGCCAGCCGCGTTAAAGAATGTTCCGCAAGTCTGGCTTATGCAGGAAGTTTGTTTAATTTATTCAAAAGCAGAGTAGGTAGTCCGGTAACTCAGTTGATAATGGTAGAACTTGTAACCATCCGTAACCGTGTGTTCAAATACCACAGCATGCGATTTCTTTTAATTTCGATATAAATGTGTGTTAAAAACTGCATATGAATTATATGAAAAATATGGTATTTATATGAAAATTCACAGATCTAAGAATAAAACAAATTTTAGATTCAAAGTTGCGTTCGTTAATATTGCAGCATGTGCTGTTTCCAAATCAATCAATGCAAGGCCTACTTCGAAAATTGCTATCTGAATTTATCAAAACTCAATTTCAGAAATACCTAACACGTATGCTAATATTCTAAAAAAAGTACGTACAGATTCAAATTTTTAGACCGTAATTTAGTACATTTAGAGTAATGAACGAAAGACTCAATTCAATGATAAAATAAAGAAAAGAACTACTAATTGTAAAATTTAAGATTAGTATGAGCTACTCAAATAAATATATCTACGTGGCCCAGTTGGTAGAACAGCCGACTATGGATACACAAGCGTAGTGTGTTCAAATCCTCGGTGAAAGCAAAACTATCAAAAATTATTAAATAGCAATTTTTTCGTTTTTATACAAACAGTGCAGCGAATTGCTGTATTGTTGTTTTCATAAGAACCATTTCGTTACATTGGTTTTACCCTACATCTAGCTCGTCGTGTTATTATTAAAGTTTAAAAAAAAAGCGGTTATAAAAGTTTCACTTCAAAAAGTATCCACGAAAAGGTCAAAAATGTATCCAAATGTGTCCACTTTAGAGAAGCAAAAGTATCCACATATAAAATTCAAAATAACACTAGCAGAGTATTATTTTCAAAATATGGCAGAAGAACAAGGTTTGTAACAAAAAGAATTTTATTGAATTAAGATAATGAAATAAAACAACATTTTTTAAGTCTTATTTACATATTCATTTATTTCACTTGAAGACTTACGTGCAAGCAAATTTTATTTAAAAATGAGAGTGAGGAAACAAAAAACACAGGTGCGTCGTTGGACACACGAGATAAGCGAAGCTTTTTCGCAGTTACATAGACTTACAACTTAATAATTTTTTTCTTTTTAATTAATTAACTTTTAAATTCAAAAATTTAAAATGACATAAAATAAATTACATATACACAGAAAACATATTTACTGCTTATTTTTTTATTGTTGATTGTCAAATTTCCACGCCAATTACATATACGGGCATATAATGCCAGCGACTCTCCATTTTAACTCTCCACACATGGTTGTGAACTTGGTTGAACTGAGTCATGCATGCGTTTGTTAACAACGACCATTGCTTAAAAACGCACTTGTCAACGCAATTGTGGGCATTGCTAATTTTCTTCGTACCAACATAGAGTGTAAAATATTATCTAGAGATTGCATCAACTCTGCTAAATCTCTGGCATGTGTTAACAGAGGTTCACAGAGTTTTTTTCTTCATGTTTTTAAGTGAAATAACTCTGTTAACACATGCCAGAGATTTAGCAGAGTTGATGCAATCTCTAGATAATAATTTACACTCTATGTCTCTTGATAATAATTTACTCTCTATGGTACCAACAGCATAGAGTATAAATTATTATCTAGAGATTGCATCAACTCTGCTAAATCTCTGGCATGTGTTAACAGAGGTTAACAGAGTTTTTTTCTTCATTTTTTAAGTGAAATAACTTTGTTAACACATGCCAGAGATTTTAGCAGATGATGCAATCTCTAGATAATAATTTAGACTCTATGCCAACAGCACCACAAACGCATTCACAATACAAACACGCCGATGTTGGAGACACCTTGTGGCAAATAAAAGCAACTTTTTGATAGTTGTAGCATAGCAAATACACAATCCTCTATCTGTTGATAGATGGTGGCGATCTACTGCAGCAATAGCTTCTGTTATAATTATCATTGAATTAACAACCATTACCAATAAGTCTTTGTGGCCTGTTATAATTAACATTGAATTAACAATCATTACCAATAAGTCTTTGTGGCCTGGTGGATAGTGTATTGGACTCTCATCTAGAAGAACACGGGTTCGATCCCCACGGGCAGGCCAACAAATATTTTTAGTATTTAATATTAAAGTATTAAATTTCCTTGTTGTAATAAGCACTAGCAACAAAGAAACCATCAAATTTCCAAGAAAAAAATCTGTCGAAAATTTTTCAGATTTCACTCCAAGCAAATCACAGAACGAGGAGTAAAAAGCTTCGCTTCAAAAATTGTATTGGAAGTCGCAAAGTAGACTTATAGTATTCATCATAAAAATTTTAAAGTTCTTTGTAAAGATTTATTGTAACGCAGTTTTCAATAAATAAATATTCCCCAAAAATGACACAATGTCAAAATGTTTTTAAACGTATTTGTCGAATTTAATGGGACTGCTGCTACGAAAATCTTCCCTTTGCTTTTTTCAAAAATATTTGGAAAGTTATTTTGAAGATTAAGAAATGTGGAAATATAAGTTTTTTTAAACTGTTTTGGATCAAGACATGAAATATCTTAAGTCATATCATTTTGGAAATCATATTTTTTTTATTTGATGACAAAGGTCAATAAAGAACTTTTTTATAATTCTTCTTACAAACAATAAATGCTTTCCCTCAAGTTGGCGAGTTAAAGAACTCGTCTCATTTAGGGTTAAATGTCAAAGTAGACTAGCGAGTGCAGACATTCGGCAAGGTACAACCGTCTTTTATCATCTGTTTTGATTAGGCCTAAAATTACAATAAAGTGAAACCAAGCAAAGACAACGAGCTGTCATCCTTCTTTAATGCTTTTATATATTTTTGCAAGCGAAAACTTTTATTCATGTTCAAAATGTGTTTGAAAAAAATTTATCCAAATTTTCACTGAGGCTTAAAAAAGTATCCATCAACATTTTAAAGAAAAAAGTATCCACATGGCAACACTGTATGCAGCAATGCTTGAGTTCAGTGTTCCCTGGTTGCAGCTCTAAGGCTCATAAGGGTTAAAATTATTCACGGTTTCATTGCAAACAAAAAAAATCTATATCGTTTGTTTATCAGTGAGCTCGGATCTGCCGTGGTGTAGTGCGTTCGCAAACACTATTAACGGTTAATTGAATTGAGTGCCTTGTTTAAACAAAAGCACACACACACACACACAAACACACACACATACACGCATACAAGGACGTTCATATCGTTTTGAAAATAATAAAAGAGGACGATGATGTGCTCATATTTCATGGCAGGCACTGTAAAACAAAAATCAACAAAATTAAATTAAAAAAAGGAATTAAATATTTTAGCCTCTGAAGTGTTTTATTACCGGATGAGAAGGCGTTCGTAACAGTGCTGTTGTTGTACCATTTTGGCGGCAATGACAAAGCATAAGGACGATTTGATGTTGATTTGACTGCTGTCTGAACAAGCTTATTTACACGTATTAAGGACCATTAATTTTTAATTTTGAAAAATTGTAGAACGATTGCAAGGGTAACAGTTAAATATATTTGCTTTTTGTAATTATTCTACATATAGGTAGGTATAGATAGGTAGCTGAAAGAATTATCCCTTTCTATCGCGTAGAGATTTGTATTACAGCGCCCTCTGATGTTCGAGATATATATCAAAATACATAGAGCCAAAACACTCAACGTATCCGAAAGTCCTTGGAGTACCTGGATCGTATAAGTAGTTTAGAAGTGAATTGCGTATTTCTATACACCAATCCTTTTTTATTTATTTATTTTATTTTCAGAAAATCAAAAATATTTTTTTCACTTTTTATGCTTCTAAATATATGTAAAAAAGTCCCTAAAATAGTCTGACGAAATTATTTTTTTTTAAAAGTTGTACGATGAAAAAACGATATGATTTAGTACAAAAAAAAGACACAGTTTCGATAGTAGAATTTTTGTTTGATATATTTGGTGATGGATTTGTTGTTCTTGTTCATTTTTATGTTGTCGTAAAATAAATGTACATGATTTAATATTTTGTTTAATAAATGGAATTAAATATTTCGGAATAATATGAAATTATTATTTTATCTGCAGTAAGCAACTTAAATATATTCTAAATTATATTAAAAATTTTTATTTTAACAAGCAAAACATATTTTTAATATAAAATATATGAGCGATTCAACCAATTATCGGCCAATTTTTTAGGTTTTCATTTGGAATTTTTTTGTTACTTTCCTAATTTGAAGAAAATTGTGAGAAATATATGAAAAAAAAAATTTTTACCGTTATTATTTCGGCTACAATCACTTACGGTATATCTCTTATAAAATGTTTCAGTCATGAATACTTTTATTTTTCATGATTTGTTGTTGGACTAAAAAAAAAATTAGTAATAATGTTTTTCTATATAAAAAAACATGACCTTTTAGAAAAAAAAATTGTACCTCATTACAAATTTTTGAGGAAAGCCCTTTAAGTACAGGTTAAGAAATAAAATCTAATTTCTTGTGCCCTTGCCCCCATTTAAAATTTTTTTGTTTTTATTGAATATTTTTATTGAAAAGCTGAGCAAATTCTATATAGATTGCGTCAGTTTTCGAGAAGTGTTTTGTATAAACATAGCCACAATAAATAAAAGAATAAATATAACACTGTAAATGTAGCGCTTTTTCTTGTATGCTATGCTCTAGTTGTTGTCCTTGCTGTTACAGAAACATCAAATTTAAATTTCGTGTAATTGTGTAAAATTTATATAAGTTATAGAGCTCAAACATGAATTTTTCTCCCAGTGAGGATCAACCAGACCAACAAGTGCCTACATCAACATTGTACGATCAGTAGTTTAAGCACACAAAAGGCTCAAAGTGTGGCATAAAAACGATTCCTGATAGCAATCAACCACCCTACTAACCTTCGACAATGACGTAATTCTACGTCAAAAAAAAAAACCGAAGTAAACCTTCTACTCATATTGTTTTTATTTTTTTCTTTTTTCTTTAGAAGGATAACTCATGCCAACAGGTGTTCTTTGGGCTCAGTAGGCAATTGAGAAGCAGAGCCCTCTCTCGACGAACAAAAGTCACGCTCTAAAGTCACTAATCATGCTCGTCCTGTTATATGCAGCACAAGCCTGGACGTTGAGCAGCTCTGATGAAAAGATTTTGGGAGCGTTCCAGAGAAAGATCCTCCGTAAAATTTACGGACCAATCTGCGTCAATGGCGAGTACCGAATACGATGGAACGATGAGCTGTATGAGCTATATGCCGACATCGACATAGTAAAGTGAATAAAAATCGAGCGGCTTCGCTGGCAAGGTAATGTTGAGCGAATAGATGACGACGCTCCAGCGAAGAAAATCTTCGATTCGGTACCCAGCGGCGGACAACGCAAAAGAGGACGACCGCATCTCCGTTGGAGGGCGACTTACGGTTGTAGGCGCCATCTAAGCAAGTAAGTAATCCTTCTACTCTGTACACACTCTTTCTCTTCTAGAATAAGAAAGAGTTTAGTGAAAGAAGTGCTGCCATATTAACAGTTAAAACTGTATAATATAGTATTTTAGACAAGCGCGCAGTTTTTAATATTACCTCCTAATGCAAATTACAGTTTTTTCCAAAGTTTTAGATTTGAAAGAATACATTTATTAAAAATTAAATCAGATTCAGATTGCATTAAATTTAAAGTATCGAATGAAATGTTCAAAAAAATTGCCAAAACAATTCACGGCAAATAATTGAATTTAAATTCATTAAAACTAATGTGATGAAAATGTTCCATATTAAATATTATTATTTATGTTTAGTAAAATATTATTTAAACTGTTTATGTTATTTTATTTTAAATAAATTGTTTTAGTTATGTACTTATGAGTAATAAGACTAAAAAACCTTTATAGGCAAAGTTGTTGAAGTTACAGTTTTTTTGTTAAAAATTCAGTTTTTTTTTTGTATAAATTTACAGTTTTGTGAAAAAAAAAACCTGACAGTACTGAGTGTAAGAGAAAAAAAAAACGAAGAGAAAGAATCTCAAAAGAAATACAATACAAAATTCTATAAAAACTAGTCAGGAATGGAGCAACGGCAAGGTACCGAAGCTAAAATACCCTTACCCATACAAATACCCATACCGCAGTATATCCGAAGTCTTTAGACGTCAATAAAATTTTTATGTATAATCTGCAAAAATATTTGTGTCATACGCTTATAAACCGATTTCAAAAAGGAGGAGGTTCTCAAGTTCATCGGTTTCTCTGTTTTTTTTTTTTTTAATTTTTTTTTTAAATGTATGTACATTGATAACTCCTAAACCATATGCCTGGTTGCCATAATTTTTGGTGACCATATAGAAACACGGAGGTGCCCGTAAAAAAGTGGGCGGTATTCGAGAACTGGGCGTGGCAATACTATATCTCGCAATACTAGATACTACTGTATCTCGAATAATATTGACAATTATTACAAAATACTGTCAAGAAAATGGGCGTTATTCAACAAATGGGCGTGGCAATATTAAAAAAACAGTGTATCTTGCACAATTTTGAGACTTGAGTACTGCAATTTAGTATCGGGGTAGGCATTATTATTACAAATTATGGTCAAGAAAGGGGGCGTTATTCGACAAATGGGCGTGGCAATATTACAAAAACACTATATCTCAAATAATATTGACACTAGTGCCGTGCAATTTAGTGTAGGGGTTACACACAGTTAATACAAATTACGGTCAAGAAAATGGGTGTTATTTGACAAATGGGCGTGGCAATATTAGAAAAAGAGTATATCTCGAATACTATTGATACTATGGTACTGCAATTTGGTATAGAGGTAGGCATTATTAGTAGAAATTACGGTCAATAAAGTGGGCAATATTCGAATACTGGGCGTGGCAATATTAGAAAAACAGTGTATCTCGAATAATATTGACACTAGGGCACTGAAATTTATTGTAATACAGGGGTAGGCAGAATTATTAAAAACTACGTTCAATAAAGTAGGCGTTCTTCGATGAATGGGCGTGGCAATACTATATAAATACTACCTCAGTTAATATTGACGCTGAGATACTGAAATGAAGTACAGGGGTAGGCACAATTATTACAAATAACGCTCAAGAAAGTGGGCGCTTATTTAACAAAGGGGCGTGGCAATATTAAAAAATGGGAATAATTATTTCAAAGCACGTGACATCTAATTTAAATTTAAGAGACAGATATTTGAAATAACCAACAAACTTTCAGAATTTAATGGAACAAATTTTTTAAGAAGAATTGTATTTGAATAGTTTATACACCTTTTTCGAAAATTTATCATATTCTCTAAAAAGGAAGAAATAAAAACTTTTAAAAAAAACAACCGACTACAAAATGAGTACAAAGTAATAATTTTAAAATTACTTTTCCTTTTAATTTCTTGGTCATAATTGATAATTTATCTAAACATATTATTGCATATGAAATCTTATTATTTTTATTTTATTCTTATTTGTTTTATTATCATACATATATTAATTTCTTCATGATTACAAAAGCCTTTAAGGTCGGCGCTAATATAATCAGACTTTTAATCAGAAGCGCCAACTTCAAAGCATTTGTATTCATGAAGAAATTAATATATTTATAATAATAAAACATATAAGAAAAAAAATTAAAATAATAAGATTTCAAATGTAATTATATGTTAAGATAAATTATCAAATATGAGCAAGAAATTAAAAGGAAAAGTAATTTTACAATTATTTTTTACTTTGAAGTGATTTTGTAGTCGGTTGTTTTTTGTTTAAAAAAGTTTTTATTTTAATTTTACCCTTAGCAACCACATAGCGTAATTTGTAAACAAAGTAAAATGCTACACCCACTTTTCTAGTATAAAGACTCCACATTTTACTGAATAATATATGTATGGGTTGGATAAACGATCCGATTCTGCCATATATCAAAGAGTGGCTTATGTTAAATATCAAAGTTTGTATGCAAAATTTCAAGACATTTCTGTAATTTTTACAGATTTTTAAGCGATTTAGCGTTTTAAATAAAGCCACTTTGTATGGGAGAAAGGCGTGTTTTTCATCCGATTTTACCAAATATCATAGTGATAGTCTATATTATATATAAAAGCCTACGTGCCATCTCAGATATATTTTTAAGAATTATTGAAGTCATTTCAAATGAGAAACTTTGGTTTTTTGATTTTTTTATGATTTTTTTTTTCTGTGTTCGATATGCCAGAAAAGGGCACTTTTCTATATTATTATATTAATTTGTTTTCTAATATTAACTCTGGGCAAACTCATCAAAAAATGCACTGAATACTGTATGTTACCCGAGCGCTCTTTACTCTGTCTATTTTCGTGCTCGCTTTTTTATAAAAAAAAAAAAAACACTGAACATCGCTTCCGCTGCTAACTCGGCTCCTTACAAAAAAGCACGAATTTAACTTCCTCTTTGGCTACAAAATTTGCTCGAGTAAGGTCATGTCAGAGAAAATTTTTGAATACTTAAACTTTTGAATACTTTAACTTTGTGAATACTTTAACTTTTTGAACTTAGCTTTTGAACTAATTTTATATATCTTGAACTTAAAATTAAGTCAAAATAAATTCATATGGTAAAATCATACGCATTGTAATTCATCATATTGTAAAAACATAAAAAATCAAATCATTCGTGAAGTTAAATAAAATATCAGCCGTCTGAAACAAAAACACACGCTTTTGAGTTAAATTGGTCGAATTTAAACGATCGAAAAGAAGCGCCGCATCGAAGAAAGCATCGAATCCCCAACCCCAATCCGAACAAGCAGCGCTTAACAGGCACATTAAGAAATTTTGAAAAAAAGTCAAGTTTCAACAGCTATAACTTTTTGATCCGATTTTTGGTTTTTTAAATTTTTTTGCACAAAATAGCTTAAAACTGCCGTATTGTTAGTTTTTCTCATTTTATGATTTTTTCAAAATTTCTATTTTTGGGTTTTGGAGAATTTTTTTTTTTTGTAAAAATATTCAAACTCGGAATTTCCAAAAAGGCATAATTCTAGGAAAAAGTTTCGTAACGACTAAATTATTAAGCGTAATCGCACTATTTTTTGTATCTGTATTAGGTATAGTTAAGAAAATATTTCCATGATATTTCACTGATTTTTTTCAAAATTTGTATTTTTGCGATATCTAATACAAAAAGAAAAAAAATAGGTTTTTACCAAAAGTAAAAAATAATAAAGCTGGTAATTCAACTCCACCTTTCATGTTTAATGACTCATTTTAACGAAACGAACAAAAATTGCCATTTTAGCCCTTGACAGGACTTTGACCGAACTTCTTATGATAAATTGTGTTGTGTGTGTAGTGAATTGTTTGAACACAAATGATCGAGAACTGGACTTACATGTTTTATGCTGACTCCGAACGGCTTATGTTCTCAAGAAGCTTTTCATGGCAGTTTTTATTCTCTGAGATTTGCCATTGTCTGCAGAGAGGTGACGGCCGAACAGAAAAATTAATTCAATTGAAAAAACTTTCTGTGTCGGATGGAGGATTCGAACCTGGGTTCTCTGGCGTAAAAGTCACACACTCTACCCACTGCGCCACTGACTCATTTTAAAGAAAACTTAAATAAAAACACAGGTGCGTCGGTAGACTTACAAGAGAAGTGAAGCTTTTTCGCAGTTTCATAGATTTCATATTTTTAAAATTTAAAAATTTAAAATAACATAAAGTAAATTAAATATGATAGAAAAGAACACACACGGGACAAAATTTAACTAACATTTTAGATACCTTGCCGATGTCATGCATGCGCTTGTTAATACCATATTAATTGATATCATCAATTTTTTGACACTTAAAAAACGCACTTGTCAACGCACTTGTGCACATTGCTAATTTTTCCTTGTACACAAACGCATTCACAACGCAAACACACCGATGCTGGTGACATTTTGTGGCAATATGAAGCAAATTTTTGTTAGTTGTTGTTAGCAACTAAAGTTGTTCCATTTTCTTGTTTTAATAAGCGCAAGCAACAAAGAAACCATCAAATTTCCAAGAAAAAATCTGTCGAAGGTTTTTCAGATTTCACTCAAGCAAATCACAGAATGAGGCGTAAAAATCTTCACTTCAAAAACGAAGTGCGTAGCAGTTTCTTTAAAACTTGATCATAAAATAATGTCATTGGAATTTTTTTGGAAGTATACTATCACTATATATCCCGTATAAATCAGATTTTCAATATAGAGGTCGCTTGCGGCACGTTTAAATATCAATATTTTTCCTGAAAATTTCTACTTTACCTCTCTCATGTTAAGGAAGAAAAGCCCGGCGTGCCATTTGTTACTTTCGAGAAAAAAAATAAGAACCATTCGGACCAATCGACGTGCAAAATTTTGAAAAAATCGGAATCATCAAAATCAATTTTGTTTTCATCCGATTTTGCTCATTTTCAAACTTGATCTTTATATTTTAAATAGAAGGTTATATATCGAATTTCACTATGATAGCTCCAAGTTTATGGAATCGTGGATGACAGGCCGACGGACATAATTAAATCGACTCAGATCGTGATGCTGATTAAGAATATATATATATACTTTTGTATACCTATCACGTCACCTTATGGGCGTTACAAACGAAATGATATAGTTAATATACCCCTCACTCAGTACGCGTGCGGGGTATAAAATGTAATCTTTTTCTGCTATGTGGCAACAAGGTGTTCACCCAAATAAAATTCTATACCACGACCCATTTACAGATGAAAACACTTTCTTTTTTTACAACTTAGACAACAACAACAAGAAAATTTACAACAAACTTATTACAATAAGAAAATTTAATATTTTAATATTAAATGCTAAAAATATTTGTTGGCCCTCCCGTGGGCATCGAACCCACGTCATCTTAAGCGAGAGTCTAATACACTATCCACCAGGCCACGAAGACTTGTTAGAAACGGTTGTTAATTCAATGTTAATTATAACAGAAGCTATGCTGCAGTAGATCGTCACCATCTATCAATAGGTAGAGGATTGTGTATTTGCTATGCTACTACTTACAAAAATTTGCTTTTATTTGCCACAAGGTGTCTCCAGCATCGGTGTGCTTGTATTGTGAATGCGTTTGTGGTGTTGTTGGTACGAAGAAAATTAGCAATGCCTACAAATGCGTTGAAAAGTGCGTTTTTAAGTGTCAAAAAAATAGATGATATCAATAAATATGGAATTAACAAACGCATGCATGACATCGGCAAGGTATCTAAAATGTTTGTTAAATTTTGTTTTGTATGAGTTCTTTAATATATATTTTTGAAGAGAAGCTTTTTACTCCTCGTTCTGTATTTGCTTGGAGTGAAATCTGAAAAATTTTCGACAGATTTTTTCGCTAGGTAGTACGCTGTTTTAGGAAAAAATTTGTTCAGTGCAGACAAGTTCACAACCATGTGTGGAGAGTTAAAATGGAGAGTAGCTGGCATTATATGCCCGTATATGTAATTGGCGTGGAAATTTCACATTCAACTATAAAAAACTAAGCAGTAAATATGTTTTCTGTGCATATGTAATTTATTTAATGTTATTTTAAATTTTTGAATTTAAAAGTTAATTTATTAAAAAGAAAAAAATTATTAAGCTATCAAATCTATGTAACTCCGAAAAAGATTCGCTTCTCTCGTGTGTCCAACGACGCACCTGTGTTTTTTTTTTTTTTTTTTTTTTTTAAAATATGATTCATAAAAGACTTTATTCAATTTTACACCATCTTAAATTCGAATTTGTTGAAACTTCACTCTACATGCTTCGGACTCTACAACGACACGTGACTACTCATTTAAAACTCATCTCTTTGAAATGCTATGACTTTCCAAGTATAAGAGTTATGGTGAAATTGCAAACGTAGGTGGAGGTTATCTCACGGGTTAATCACCGGAAAGTTATGAGCGTAATTGGTCAAACTGTGGTATTAAATTTTCTACATGAATCGATATTGTATAAATTGAAAATTAAAGCTTTAACAGAAGAAGCCTTGCAATAATGCAGCACTATCAGAATTCCAACAATAACTTAAATGAAATACTTTTCATACCTTTGATACAATTCCGTTAATTTTAAGATTTTTATGATTATAAAACCATTCTACTATGAGATCCGTAACGAACGCAGAGTTCGAAATAATTTGTTCCCAGTTCTGAAAAGCTCTTTGAAATTGGTTTAATATTATTTTACCTTACTTTAGTCATCCTGCAAAGGAAACTGTATACACTCCATTTGATATTGAAATAAATTCATTTCACGACACTTAATAATCAAAAATTGCATTCAAAAAATCCTTCACATTTTACTTAAAGTTCAAACATTAACACTTTAACATTTTTGTTTTGAGATGAACGTTTGTTTTACGAACATTTTTTTTCTAAGTCATAATATTCAACTCTTGATTAGCATTTTGTGTAATTTTGGTTTTAAAATATTATTGAATAGAGCAGCAATCAATGGTTTTGTGAAACACCTGAAATTTGCGATGAGTATGATTATCTGAAGATCGCTAATCTTAAAAAAAAATCATTTTAGGTTCTAACAACACTTTTTGTGCTGTTTATTGAAGCCTTGTATAAAACTCGTCCTACGATGGATTGAAAGCATTAATACTCAAACTGAAATTAATTTTTGCCATTATTACAGTGATTTTACAACATACTGTTCTGAAAAATATTCAGCCTAAAAGTATGCACATAAGATGGGTTCAGGGTTCCATACAATTATTATTATATTTCAGAACCTCCCAGCACGGGCAGAATATGAAACCTGGATGTCATAATAATGTGTGAGTTAAAAACTAGTAAGGATGGAGCTTCGGCAGGGTACCGAAGCTAAAATACCCCCCCGCGGCCATATTGAGGTATATTCGAAGTCTTTAGCCACGACATACACGATGACATTCAGTTTAAAATATTAACGAAAGTTTTCCTGTTTTGATGACGTCACTTTGTATGGCAAGTAGGCTTGGTTTTGATCCGATTTTGCTATATATCTAGCGATGGCATATAGTAAATATCAAAGCATATGTGCAAAATTTTAAAACATTTCTTTAATTTTTGCAGATTTTTAAGAGATTTTACGTTTAAAATAAAGCCAATTTGTATGGGAGGTAGGCGTGGTTTTCATCCGACTTTTCCAAATTTCATAACCAGGTTTTAAATTGAAGATCGAAGCTAACGTGCCAAAATTCAAGGCATTTCTTTAATTTTTGTGGATTTTAAAGACATTTTACTGTTAAAATAAATACACTTTGTATTGGAGGTAGGCGTGGTTATCATCCGATTTGGCCCATTTTCGAACTTGATCTTCCTTTTTTAAAAATAAACTTATAATTTGAATTTTATCGCGATAACTTTAAAATTACGGCTGTAATCGTGTCGACAGACTGACAGACAGACGAACAAAAGGAAATGGACTCAGGAGGTGATGCTGATCAAATATATAAATATTTTTCTATACCTGCCAAGCCTCCTTCTTGGCCTTACAAACGGAATGACAAAGTTAATAAGCCCCTTGCGCAGTGCGCGTTGGGGTATAAAAATCGAAAAATTCCAAGAACTGGAAGGGCGCTCCACAGTGGTTTCATCTCAAACAACGTTTGAAATAAAATTGAATTGAAGGAATTGATGCCCAATTAATTGTGTGTAAGTTGGAATTAGCTCTATCAGAACACATGCAAAAATATTTTGTAGTCCGCCAAAAACCACGCCAACCTTCAATAAAACACAAAAATTGTAAACGATATATCTTATTTTTTATTGAATCTATATCAAAACAACTCAATCAAGAATATAAAATATATGTGTAAATTTTAAAAAAAATGTCACGCCCACCTCCTAAACAAAATTTGCTTAGCATCTAAAACTTAGGAACGACTTGTCGTAGATCGATCAAATTTAGCGTTTAAGTTGCAATTAGCTCTATAAGATCACATGTTACAATATTTTGAACTCCGCCGTCAGCCACACCTATCTCCCATATAACACAAAAATTTAAAACTCTCTTTTTTTATTGAACCTATATTGTACTAAAGTAGGCACCTGCAACAATGTCAACTAAAAACTTTTATTCAAACGTAAAGTTTTGCAACTGTATAAATAGTGTACTCTACATCCTAGATAACACTGTACAGCAATTTTCAAAAAAAAATAAACCCGTAGGGTTTTATGACTTTTTTTTGTGTTTTCGAGGTCGCTGAAACCGAATATGAATTCAGTTTTTTCGGGTCATGTAAGGTTCTCCCTGGAAGTGGGTCCAGGGTAAGCCCTAAGCCTCTACAATTGATGAACTCAATATTTCCCCTTTTGGGAAGGACAGGAGGGGGTTAAAATATATGACCGACCCCCATTATTTTTCCAAGAGAAAAATGTTTTCCTTAGAACCTATCCTCTTTGGCCCCTAATGAGGGGGCTCCCATACAATGAACCCTAACCCCCTACAGTAAATTAAATCGATATTTACCTCTTTGGGGAGGGAAGGAGAGGGTTAGTATATACGACCGACCTCCAGTACTTTTTTCCTTTGGGACATATCCCCTCCGACCTCTCCTTACGGGGGGATCCCATACAATGCACCCTACTGTTAATGAAATCAATATTTCCGCTCTTGGGAAGGGTTGGAGACGGTTAATATGTAATAACAACCTCCAGTATTTTTTCAAGTGTAACATTTCTTCCCTTGGGACCTATCCACTGCGACTCCTCCTTACGGGGGCTCCCATACAATGCACCCTACTGTTGATAAAATCAATATTCCCCTCTAGGTAAGGGTAGGAGAGGGCTAATATGTACGACCAACTTCCAGTACTTTTTCAAGTGTAACATTTTTCCCCTAGGATCCATCCCCTCCGACCCCTCCTTAGGGGTGGGGGCTCCCATGCAATGTTATCTCATTAACATAGCACCGCTATAAAACGTGATTTTTATGAACTAATAATTTAATGTTTTATATTTAAATTTTTATAAACATTAAAGCGATACAAAAACTTTTCTTATAACATACTTTTGTCTAAAATTGTTCCCTAAACTGAAATATGGCAATGGATTTTTGATACAATTAACCTTTGACCTTAAAACTCATATCGATTCAAGAGTCTTAGATCTTTTTTTATTGATTTGTTTGAACCGTACCTTTGGCAAATTCCTACAAGTTCCGCAAAATATAAGGACATACGATTGTGGACCGTTTCATGTAGTTTCATAAGAAATACAAGTTATAAAATTGGGGTCATTATTTTACCAACAATTCAGTTTTTTCTGACAGCATATTTACAAAAAGTTTTTGGTTTTTAATTAATTTTGTTTTTTATTCCTTATTTGCATATTTTATTGTAATGTTGTAATGTACAAAATACATTCTGGTGAATTATGTATTTATGTGTATTAGTATTTGCGTAGGGAGTATTTGTATTGAATTGTGTTATTAAAGTTATTCCCTCTTTATGGTTTATGACAACAATATTTCTCGCTATTTCTTCATCAAGTAGATACAATTTGTCGTTAAAAAATCAACAATTTTTGAGTTAGTGATGTTACGAAACCCTCCATGCTCAATTCCGAAATGTTCTATGAGTCCAAAACGATGCATTTTTATACCCCAACGCGTACTGCGTAAGGGGAATATTAACTTTGTCATTCCGTTTGTAACGCCAATTAGGAGGCGTGGCAGGTATAGAAAAGTATATATATTTTGGATCAGCATCACCTCCTGAGTCGATTTCCGTGTGTCCGTCTGTCGACACGATTATAGCCGTAATTTTAATGACTATGAAATTTGAAAAAATCAGATGAAAACCACGCCTACCTACCGCCTTCGCCTACCCACACAAAGTGGCCTTTTTATTACTGGTAAATCTCTTAAAAATCCACAAAAATTAAGAAAATGCCTTGAAATTTTGCACATGAGCTTTGATAATTAATATAAACCATTTTTATAATATTTGCCAAAATCTGATAAAAACCACTCCTACTTCTCATACAAAGTGGCTTTATTTTAAACTAAAATCTCTTAAAAATCCACAAAAGTTAAAGAAATGTCTTGAAATTTTGCACATGAGCTTTGGTATATAATATGAACCATATCTATGATATTCGGAAAAATCGGATGAAAACCACCCCTACCTCCCATTCAAAGTGACGTCATCAAAGTAGGAAAACTTTCGTAAATATATAAAAAACCGAATGTCTTCGTGTCTGTCGTGGCTAAAGGCTTAGAATATACTTGAATACGGCTGCAGGGGGGTATTTTAGCATCGGTATCCTGCCGAAGCTCCATTCCTTGGTACTTCAAACGATTTTTGTCGTATTAGACTTCTATTTTGTAATTTAGTTCGTATGGTTATTGTCGGAAACTGTACTAAAAATGGGCGTGGTTAAACAAACCCACTTTTTCAGAAATTATTATATTGACTAAAGTCTATATTTTAGCGTATATAAATAGTGACAGGTGAAAATAGTTGATATTTCAAATTCAATTCGGTAGGTGGCGCTGCGATCGAGTTACAGGAAATGTTTTTCGAAATCGCTTTCGGGGGTACGTTGAGTGTTGATGACTTATCTATTCTGTTCTATTTTAAGGACCAGAGGGCGCAGTAGTACAAATATTTTAAAAACACTTCGAAAACTCATAAGCCGCTCATTCGAATTTCATGAAAATTTGTATATGGAGGTTTTCTGATATGGTGATTATTTTGGATTTATTTATTCTGATCTATATTCAACACGAGAGGGTACTGTAATACTACAAATCTCTTAAGAAATCGTGAGAAACTACAAAACTGCTCATTTTCGAGTACAGCAATTGTTTTGGCGCTATAACTTTTGCACTATCTCGAAAGCCTGAGAGCGCTGTTGTACAAACATTGAAAAAACTCAAGTTTTTTTGATTCGGGGGCGATTCACTGAAGTTTTAATGCTTTATTTTAGTAAATATTTACACCAGGGTATTGATACTTTGTCATAGAGTGAGTATGTTATTTTCCAAGCATCTTGCAAAAAGTGGGTGCGGGCCCAAATTATATCGGAATTAAAATTTATAATTCAACAATGCCTTAAACATTTTAAACATAGGTTGTAAATTAATTAACATTCAAATCCGTATAACGTTCCACACATTTTACTCGCCCTGAATGCTACACACCCCCGGGCGGCGCCGCGTATTAAAACTAGTTTATGTATAAAACGTAATACAGCGGCGCCCTTACAGTTTTTTAATTTTTTCGATTTTTTTTTTAACTTACACATTATTATGACATTCAGGATTCATATTCTGCCCGTGCATGCAAGTCCTGAAATACTTTACGAAAATTAACCTATATACATATGTAGATATATACATAAAAGGCAAGCATGTCACTGATAAGTATGAAATTAATTTTCTGTGCATACTTTCAGGCTGAACATTTTTTATGACAGTACATGTTGGGAAGAAACTGTAATAATCTCTGTAATAAAATCTGTAATAAATATGTAATAAAATAATATGGTAGATGATTTTAAACTAAAAAATGTTATAGATATAGCACAATTGTTTGTAGCTAAACGAGTGTGTAATCCTTGGAAACGATCTTTGGCATAGTTTTCGAGTAATTTTGCTCACCAGTTTAAAAACGTACTTTTAATAACAGATTTGTAATTAAAATTTTCACAAAATGCTCTGCATGAGTTGCATAATTATAATTTATAAAAAATTTACTTTAAACAAGCAGTCGCTTTGAAATAATTAAAAATTTTAAAACAGTGTGGTTTTTTGTTTTTCATAAAATGGTTGAATGGGCCCTTAAACCGTTTACCATACATTTTTTGAACTATAACCTTCAAAGAAATCTTATTTATATTTTGTAAGTAGATCGAATTTTGGTAATCCAAAAATATATTTAAATAGCTGTTAGCTTCGATTTTTAGTAAGTTTTACTTATACTTCGAATAGCACTTCACATTTTCACAAATTCACATTTTTCACACCATAAAAAAAAAAAATCACGCAAATTTGGATTACTTATATTTTCTGTTACTTTCGTTGCGCCGCGTAACATGGAGACGACGAGTTCCTTAATAATATGTGCACAACAATTGATAAGGTGGAGTTTTCGTTTCCTGTTCTTGAAGAAGGCTTTTAAGAAATTTGGCAGCACTGTCAACAAACATGCAATTTTGCAGCGAGATGTTGTGAATACATTTAAAACCAAATCGCAGCTAGTCGGCATAAGAACGAACCGAACTCAGCGTTTAACAAGTATCTGTAAAACAAAACTGCGCGTTCGCCGTACGTCTACGTAGATGAAAATTCGAAACAACGAGCGAAGGGTTGATAACAAATAATAATGTAATAATGTCCTGGAAAGCGTTGCGCGTATTAAATACACCGTATTTTATATAACGGGGTTGTAGATACTCTACTACATTCACAGAAACAGTGGACCAATCAGGGGAGCTTATTATTTGAAAGGCGAAGACACAGACGCTCATACACACAAGCATATATTTTTAATATTGGGCTTAAGTTTTGAAACACGTAAGAAAGGACCAATCCGCGACAAGCTCCACTCCCTCACAACTCCCTCACAACAGATATACACATGTATAACTAGCCATACATACAAGCAACCATTCGCTTAAATGCTATATATGCAGGTAATTTGGAAGAAATGCTGTGCACCAGGCAATTGGCCAGAAATACCAAATTAGTATTTTTTTTATATTCGCTGCAACCCAGAAAGGAACAAATATTTTTATAGAGACATTAAGTATGTAGATATCTTATTTTTGTTTTATGCCATTATGTGCATATTTATCAGCTTTAATTACGTTCCGTTTAGCAGACAAGGCTTTCGCTTACAGGCTGCAGCAATGTTATGGAATTTGAGAGTCGAGTAGAGCCTCTTATTTAAAAAGTGGGTGGATATTTGACATTAAATGTCAGTCACATGGGTTTTTCTTTTTTTTGCCTATATCGTTAAACATTTTAGTTTGTAACAAGCAACCTGAGATACGTACTTTATACGAGCACAGATACAGGCGCGGTTACAAAGAGGATATGGCGGCTCAAGACTTCCAGATTCTCATAATTTTGTTGTAACAAAAAATGAAGGAACAAATTTGCTATAAGAGCCCATATACAGTATTGGGGGATTATAACGGTCCCCTCATAAATCTTTCACAAAATTAATTAATTTATTGTCCTATATCTTTAAAGTAACTTTTAATGGCGTGTTTTATTTAAGCCACGTATTTAAATTATTCTAACTATATCACTTTAATAAATTTAAATTAAATAATAATTTCATTAAATTGAATAGTTAAATTAAATGAATTTAATTTAATTTATATCACTATTAAACGATTAAGAAGAAACAAATTGTATACTTCCTTGGCATGCCTCCTGGCCTGATCTTCAAAACTTGTAACAATATATTTTTTTAATTGAACTCCTATAATGATATTCCCCCAAAAATAAAATGTCTGAAAACAGGATGGCTGAGTTCCTAAATGCATTTATGCAAAGCATCAGTGAGGTTTGCTTTGAATTGGTGTTTAGTAGATTCACCAAAATTGCGCAAATAGAGCGTGCTTAAAAATTATAATCTAGTTGCGCAGTTTTGGTGAATCAACTAAGCACCAATTCAATGGAAAAGTCAGTGATGCTTTGCATAACTGCATTTAGGAACTCAGCCGATAAGACAAAATTTCATGAAATAAAGGCGAACAAAATATTATCAAGGTAATAATAATAAAACTAAAGCCAACTTTAGTTAAAACATCACCGAGCAAAACTCGCAAACGCCGATGTTTGACTTTGACAGGCGCAAATTGAACAAAGTGAACATCGCAACAAGCTAATCGCAGTCAAGATTTACAAATCGGCCTCGCGTCAGAAGTCATTACGGTGTCATAGAGCGTGTTTGTGCCAGCCATTGCAGTATTTACCCTGGTATATTTTTACATTTCATTGTTACGTAGATTTGTAAAAAATAAAAAGATGTGTGTGGCCGCCACGCACGGTAGAAGTAAAACTTTTACCCAAAAATGTAATTTCTGGGAAGATTGCTAATTTATTTTATTAACATTCCCTCCATCAGTGCAACCAAATGGTTAACAAACAGTCTGCCATCATACCATAGTAGTTCAAGAACTGTCTTTTTTTCATAAAGCCATTTGGAGGTTATATGTGTGTTATGCCCAAAATTAGAAAATAAACGCAAGAATTAAGTTCAATTCTATTGCTTCATTTTATTGACTAACTTTAAATTGGAAAATTAAATATTTAGAATAACGCGTGAAAAAATATAGATTATTAAGAATATTGTTTTTTTGATTGTTGAGCCGCGTGTACTTTTAGAGCGTGTGTGAAATCATTCGAAGCAGTCATCATTAAAATAACTGGACTCTTTGCGGTTTCTCAAAAGATGTTTTTCGTTCTCTCAGTCGATGCTTATGGTGTTGCCACAGTACTCCCCTCCTAGACAAGGTGCACTGTTCAACGATATCGATCAGGAATAACGACGCGACGTCCGGAACGAGTCACCTTAGTTGATGTCGTAGGTTGTTCTGATGGCTCTGGCTCAGAACTCGATGATTGTGCTCCTTCATCTATCATGAAAGCGGGTTTAAGTCGATCTACTGAGACATTTTTCTCCTTGCCATTTATGCTGATGTTGAAATATTTGTCGGATCTTTTTAGAACTTTGTGGGGCCCATCGTACGGATGTGATAGAGATGGCCGAATGGAATCGTTTCTGACGAAGACATTTTCGCAAGTCCGAAGATCAGGGTGCTCGAATAACTTTTTGGATGCGTGCCAGGCTGTATCGGTTGCTCTTAACTGTTGCATAGCTTTCCGTAGCTCGACGACGACTTCTGTTTCGGATCGATTGCTGAGATTTTCTGTAAAGAACTCTGATGGAATACGCAGAGTAGCACCATACAAGTTCTGCAGGAGACGCTTTTAGATCTGCTTTATAGGTTGTACGCAGACCGAGCAAGATAACTGGTAGGTATTCCGTCCAACGTTCGTGGTTATGGCATAAAATTGCCGCCTTTATTGTTCTGTGGCACCTTTCAATCAAGCCGTTTGACTGAGGGTGGTACGGTGTCGTTCTGAGGTGCGATACCCCTAGCGTACGAGTCAGCTCTGAAAAAAGTGTTGACTCAAATTGACGACCTTGATCTGATGTGATTGTGTCCGGAACACCAAACCTCGATATCCAATTATCGATCAGTGCACGTGCGAGGGTTGGTGCAGTCATATCTGGAATCGGTACGGCTTCCGGCCACCTTGTAAATCTGTCCATCATAGTGAGACAATAGCGTTGGCCGTTGCTGAGCGGAAATGGACCAACTAAGTCGATGTTGATGTGGGAAAAACGTCTCTCAGGTAATGGGTAGCGCTGTAGTCGAGCAAATGTGTGGCGGTTAACTTTTGCGCGTTGGCACTGAATGCACGCCTTGGCAAAGGCCCTGCTGTCCTTCTGAATACCAGGCCAAACGAATCTTTGCGTCATTAGTTTAGCGGTAGCACGCGCGCCAGGGTGGCACAGGTTGTGTGTGGATTCTAAAACCGATCTTCTAAATCTTTTTGTAACGAATGGTCGAATTGAATTTGTTGAAAAATCACAGTACAACTGCTCTGAGCCACCTGGAATCGAAAAAAGTTTTAATTTAAGGGAACAATCTGGGATACCTTTGAGCAGCTGCTGCAATTCTGCGTCTTTCTTTTGATCTTCGGCCAGATTCTTGTAGACAATGGGTGCATTTTCGATGGCCCAAACTCGAGAGAGCAAATCAGCTGTTGCGTTTTCTTTTCCTTCAACATATCGGATGTCTGTTGTCAGCTGTGATATGAAGTCTAACTGCCGGGCTTGTCTGTCTGATGCTTTATTTGGATTTTGACGAAAAGCGTAAGTAATAGGCTTGTGGTCCGTATAAATATGGCAGCATCGACCTTCCAGCATAAATCTAAAATGTTTAACTGCTAAGTAAACTGCTGTCAGCTCGCGGTCATAGGTACTATATCGAAGTTGCGCCTTGTCGAATTTTTTACTGAAAAACCCCAGCGGTTGGAGGGTATCACCGACCATTTGGTGAAGCGCGGCACCTGCGCTAGAGTTAGAAGCATCCACCCAAAGGGATAACTCAGCGTCTTTCGACGAGTGCGCCAGCAAGGTTGAGTTTGCGAGTTGCTGCTTGCATTGCTCAAAAGCTGCTATCGAATCTGCAGACCAGTTAAGCAACGAGCGATCATTTTTTACATTACCAGGGCACATAGCTAAGAGCGGTGCCTGTGCTTCGATGGCATGAGGAATACATCGTCTATAGAAATTGATCATTGCTAAAAAACTTTTTAGCTCTTTAACCATCGTAGGTCTGTGAAAGTTTCTAATGGCTTCTACTCGTTCGGGAAGTGGACGAATTCCATCTGCAGAAACCAGATGGCCGAGAAAAGTTATCTCGCTTCGTCCGAATTCAGATTTCGATACGTTTATCGCTAAGTTGTACTTCTTTAGCCTTTCAAATAGCTGACGAAGGTGGTACTTGTGCTCCTCTGGACTTGCCGATGCGATGCAGATGTCATCCATATAAGGAAAAACAAAATCCAAACCACGCACGACCTCATGAATCAGCCTCTGAAAGGTTTGGGCTGCGTTTCGCAATCCGAACGTCATATATGCGAACTCGAACAAGCCAAAAGGTGTGACAATGGCTGTTTTCGGAGTGTCGTCCGGATGCACGGGTACCTGGTGAAAAGCTCTTTGCAAGTCGACTTTTGAAAATATGGTCTTACCTTGCAAATTGCTGGTGAAATCCTGCAAGTATGGTATCGGGTACCTGTCCGGTTTTGTGATGGCGTTCAGGGCCCGGTAGTCGCCACACGGCCTGCATGTGCCATCTGCCTTTTGCACCATATGCAGAGGACTTGCCCAGTTACTACGCGATGGTTTGCAAATTCCGAGCTTCATTAAACTTTCGAATTCCGTTCGGGCTGCTGCTAGCTTGTCTGGCGATAGACGTCTTGGCCGAGCAAAGACCGGTTGACCACGAGTTTCTATAAAGTGGACCACGGATGACTTCGTGGTGGTGCCAGGCTGGTTAAGACGTGTGATAGTTGAGTACTCGTTTAAGATATCGGCATAGGATGATGATGCTTCAAATGTTTTAATTGAGTAATTATCCGCAACTGCCATCTGTCCAGCTATTTGCAAAGAAGTATTTTTGTCGATTAAACGCTTCCGCTTAAGATCGATGAGCAAATCAAAGTGCCTAATGAAATCGGCACCAATGATACCTGAAGTAACATCAGCAATGAAAAACGTCCACAAAAACTCGCGCCGCAGGCCCAAATTGACTTTAATTAGCGCTTCTCCATACACGTTGATAGGTGTTCCGTTTGCGGCAAACAATTTCATAGAAGAGGGTTTATACTTAACTGAGCGTGAGCCTTTCGGAATAACAGACACGTCGGCGCCAGTGTCTATTAAAAATTGCATATTATTTGTTGTGTCTGTAATCTTCAGGCGAAAAATGGCTGCATCTAGTTGTTTGCCTGCACTAGGTGTAGCCTCAGTTAAGCAGCTTCATTGTTGTAAATTATTTATGGTATAATTGCAAGGGCTCTTGCATCTACGCGCTTTGTCGCCAAAATTATGATGATACCAACAGCTTCCTGTTGCTGAATTGCTTCTTGATCGATGTTCGCGCGTTCCTTTACGGCTACGCGAATGAGAACGGCTTCGTGTATCGCGCCGCTGCACTTGCAACGACTCCACACGCTTTGAGAGCTGCGAGATTTCACGTTATAGTGCTTGCAGCAGAATCGCAGAATCAGAGCTAGACTCGTTCACTGCTGGCGAGGATTGCTGTACCATGTTGATGTTACGAAGACCCATCGACTCCACTATAGCATCTGCGATCGCGACTCTATCAGCTGAATCTCCTCTCGACGCAACAACTGCAGCCTGCGCGTGAGGCGGCAAGCGCGTAGCCCATAAATCAATTAAGACTGGCTCGCAAAGTGCGCTACCTGCAACCCGACGCATCTCGTTGAAAAGTTGACTGGGCCTCATGTCTCCAAGCGGCATGTCTGACAAAACACGTTGTAGGCGCCTTTGCTGACTATCAGCAAAATGTGAGGTTAGTTTTGCCTTGATGTACTCATACCTGCTTTGCTGGGGAGTATCCTCAATAATTGAACGCAGCTCTGTCAGCTTACTAGGAGGCACTTGCGCCATGACGATGTTATATTTTTTGAGGTCATGAGTTACCCCCGATGCTGCAAACCAAAATTCCAAAGACATAAAATACGATTCTATGTTCGTTGCAGTCATGATGGGTGGGTTGATGCGCAGCGGAGTCTACGTGAGCCCGACTGTCACCATTACCACCCGGATCATCTTCGGTACTCATGCTTTGTTTTACGAGAATTATTTTGGCAAACAAATTAAAAAATTAAACTGAAGTGTGCTCGAGTTCTGAACGTGCGCGTTTTTTCTTCTTAACAAAAGTTTTTCTCTACCTCACTCTTTCTTAAAATTTTTGCGGGGTCACCACTTTGGAGGTTATATGTGTGTTATGCCCAAAATTAGAAAATAAACGCAAGAAATTAAGTTCAATTCTATTACTTCATTTTATTGACTAACTTTAAATTGGAAAATTAAATATTTAGAATAACGCGTGAAAAAATATAGATTATTAAGAATATTGTTTTTTTGATTGTTGAGCCGCGTGTACTTTTAGAGCGTGTGTGAAATCATTCGAAGCAGTCATCATAAAAATAACTGGACTCTTTGCGGTTTCTCAAAAGATGTTATTCGTTCTCTCAGTCGATGCTTATGGTGTTGCCACAGCCATCTAGTATTTTCAACATGGCGATATCGTGGGAAATATCAATTGTCCCTGTTGTTTATTGACAGTTACTAAAAACTTCAATATTCACGTACAGAATTCGATCGCAGTTTTGTTTTTTTACTTTCGTGACA
This sequence comes from Coremacera marginata, assembly GCA_914767935.1. Classification (NCBI taxonomy): domain Eukaryota; kingdom Metazoa; phylum Arthropoda; class Insecta; order Diptera; family Sciomyzidae; genus Coremacera; species Coremacera marginata. The sequence continues at coordinate 215,491 of OU612048.1, forward strand.
CATTTGGCTATCAAGAGGATTTATCATTTTAATTTGATGACTTAAGTAGTGCCCAGGCTTGATCTTCATAGCACATACGACATACGACATATGTTTTATTTTTTTGTTAATTATATTATTTATAAATATTTAAGAGAAAAAATTTGTCGAAAAACCTGTGGCGGGAACAATGCATTTTCCACTTTCCGTACTCGCATCGAACCACGTACAATTCGGATCATTGCCTACCTTATACGAACAAACCCGAGCATAGCATACATCTTGCAATTTATTTCATAGCAATGATGATAAAAAAATTATTGTTTTTCGAAAATAATAATTAATCGATTATAGTTTGGGCTTTATTTATATAATTTATTTTCAATTTTTCTTAAAAAAAAAAAACAAAAAATGCCAGTATAATTGTGAATACTTTTAATTAAAAAAAAAAGCACAAAATTTCAACTGCAAAAAGCACCACTAAACCTTTGCTTCGTGGTCAGAAGCACTGACCTTAAGCTACCGTGCATACTTGCTTAGGCTTATATTTCCGTGCCTACACAGTTAAAAATGTTGATGCGTTTTTCGGTACAAGACTTGCTTCGTAGTCCCAGTAGTCCAAAAGTCTTAAGGAATTGATAACCGAATCATGAACGGGTTTTCTTCATTTTTGACGAAACATGCTGATTCGGTCATACATTTCATTGACGAAAATCCCTTATAAAATTCCCACCAATGCAATACAGAAATATTGAGATTTGTCGTGCATGAATATATTACTGAATCGTTGCGGAAGTTTTATCAACAAACAAGACAGAAATATGAAATAAATTGTGTTCTTCTTTTTTCCCTTGTTATTATATTATTCTTTGATTTTATTTTATGTTCATTGGGTCAGATTATTTCCGATGTGCAATCTTTGATATATCACTCATGCAGTCAATTAATACACTAGGTTTTTAAAATGATATATATTGTGACTTTTAAAGAAAAAATTACCCCGAAATATAAGTCCTTGTAAGGATAAATGAACGAACACAAAGCAGAAAGGTTGAAGAATATTCGACAAATTTTTCGACAAGCAGCCGGACGCGTTAAAAAATTTTCGACAAGAAATACAAGAGAGAAGAGTTATTAGTTATGCCCGTATGATACTTGATTTTTTTTACAACTTTTGTCATTGAAAATTAAAACTAGAGCAGTTCAAATAGTACGAATGCACGGATTCAATTGGTGTGAGTGAGTACGCATATAGTACGAATTGGAGAAAAATTTGTAGGACGGACTGCATTTTCCCTGCACTTTTTTTGCCGTTTCTTTCAATTCGTTCTTCGTTAAGTTTCGATCAAATATTTACTGTGCTGTTAGTAATAAATTTGACATTTTTAGAGTAAACAAAACTATTTAATATAAATGTATGCTGAATGGGAAGTGATGTGTGTAGCTAATATTCATTTATTTAATGCAGCTGCTCTTCAAAACACCAGAAGTAAAAAAGTAACAACGTTTATCATTTTCTTACAAAATATGTCTGTCCTACCCACGCGCCACTTGTTTTCAGATTTTAAAATTGGACAAAAAAAATTAAGTATCATACGGGCATTATCGCGTGTTCTACTATTTTTGTTGTTTCTTTGTTCTGTTTGTTTGTTTTTAATATTGAAGAAACCAATGCAGATGAGTTAAAGAATATTCTGCAAGTCTGTTATTGACGAATACAAGCCAGACGCATTAAAGAATATTTTGCAAGTCTGGCTTACGCAGCAAGTTTGTTTTTAATTTATTTAAAAGCAGAGAAGATAGTCCGGTAGCTCAATACCGCAGCATGCGATTTCTTTTAATTTCGATATAAATGTGTGTTAAAAAGTAAACAGCAGTTTCGACTATGTCGTAACATAAGACGAAGAATTACACATCAAGTTACCCTATAGGAACAAACTAACTTGTTTTTAAAAACAACTAATTTAAAAACTAGTTTAAAATAAACCAGTATATGAACTACTTTGAATTATATTAAGACATCATCCACTTCAATTCTAAATAGTTTTTATTGCATTATATATGAAGTAATCGAAATACTACTTAAAAACAAGTGATTGATAAACTACTTTGAATTATATTAAGGCGGCAACTACTCTGATTTTGACTGCAAATTTAGGTTTTAATTGCAAATTTTTATTAGATTACAAGTTTATCCATGTTATTTCATCAAATATTATTAATTTTAGGCCATCAGCAAAGTTTTCAATTGATTATTTTAAAGTAATTAAAAAATAATTTGAATATAACTAATTTAACAAGTAGTTGACAATATATGCAGATGAAAGCCAATTGACTTATTTAGCGGACATCACCATACAAAATATGTTAGTTCGTTCTATGGAAAAAAGTCAGAATTTCAACTAGTTGTGGTTGACAAAAAACTGCTTTATCAACTACTTTTAAATTAGTTGATTTTCCTACAGGGTATGTACTTCTTATTGATACTAACACATAGAAAAAGTTGGTACAATTTTTAAATTTATTGCATGCCATGTATTAATAATTACAACATACGGACAATATAATTTCTTAAGTTAAAAGGTAGTACAATTTATTACATATCATTTAAAGTACTAAAGGCTCTTAATACAGTACAAGAAGAAATTTAATTATCATTATTGAAAATTTTTATTAAAATTGGCTTATGATAGGAAAAGTAAGAAATATATTTGTGACAGCTTATACTGTCAATATATCTTACAAATACGATATAGGTACAGGAACAGCGCAATGTTGTTGAAGATATTTTTATAAGAGGTTCAAGTTGGTATTTAAATTCATAAAACGTAAAAACTTCTCATATTCCATTTGTGATATGTCTAAGTTGAACAAATATTTAATAAAGGGAAAAAATTTGCGCTTCATCTTCTTGCTCCGTTGATGACCGTAATGCACCTTTGTTGGCATGCAAGGGTCTTTGTGGAAAATCATTCCACGTCCTATGTATTGGCCTATCCAAGAGGAGCCAAACACACATTAATGACTATTTAGTAAACTTTGTATTCTATTGTGATGAATGTAAAGTAATCACACTTTCTCATGTTCTCCTCGCGGTGCAGTGCCTTAGTGACACTATAAATGCAATAAGATCTGACAATAAGCTTTGTGTAAAAAAAATTGTTGATCAGACCTCGAAACTGGAGATAGTGATCAAAACGGCGGAGGAGCTCAATAGTCTTTTTGACACAGAAAAAATTAACATGGACTTGAAACTGGATAAAATCTTAAAAAGTATTACAAAAGTTGCAGACTCTACGGCCGGTTACTTAAATACAGTGAACTCGTTTGAATCCGCGATTAATGACATTTAAGAATCAATAAAAATTAATTCTGAAAAAAACAAAACATCTGAAGCGGTAAAAAATGTAAACGACAAGCTCGCACACCTTCAAAATGACCTCGACATCTTGATCCAGTCCAACTCAAATAAATCGCCTTCACCATCCCATCAGCCAGATCCACTAATTGAACTGTTATATCACAAAATAAACGAAATCAGTGGTGATATGGACATGTTCCGGGCGACGTTGGCAGAACTAACGGATGTTATTAGTTCTGCACCCAACAGGATCTTGAGCATTGCTGAAAACACAGTACCCGTTTTGCAGCAAAATAGTTCGTCTATTTTTGAAGAAATTATGAATGCTAACTTGCATTCTCCTTCACAGCGACCTTCACTGTCTCCAAAACGAAACAAAAACGCCAAACACTCACAACCTGGATCTCCCTTAGCTACTTCACCTCGCGACTCGCCACCTACTGCAGCCCCTCATACCAAGTTAATTCATAAGTTTGGAACATCATGGACTTCAACTCAATGGCAGAATAGAATAAAGAAACTACACGATTCTAATGAAATTGATAAGACCACTCTGTTTATTAAGGGCCCACCAGTCAAAATAACTATATCTTGGATGAGCAATTACTTTGCAAGAAAATTCTGCACGTTAAAACTAAACATCCCAAGTCAATATGCGCGGATGCTCCTCAAACCCAGCTGTGAGAAACACGGAGACTGGTTAATAACCGAATGGACGAATAAGCCTGGGAAAAAATCTAAGACATTAAGTCCTATACAAAGTTTTGATAGTACAAGCATCAAATCTTCTGAAAGTAATCCTACTCCTAACAACAATCCATATTCTAAGATTAATTATAGTTCTAAGTCTAACTCTTTTCCGTATATTAATTCCCGCTCTAACTCTAAATCTAAGATAAACTCTTATTCTAATTCTAATCTTAATTCTATCCCTAAATCCTATCCTAAAAAGTTTCCACATAAAGAAAATGTAAACATGCCTGTTCCTGAACCCAAACCTTATTCATCAAAAAAGAATGTGCAACCTAAATCCCACCACAAGTCAGATTCCAATTGGAGTCTTAAAACTAACATTTTTCACATTTTCTCTCCCATAGTCAAGCAGAATACGGCCTCATCTTATAATAAGGTGAATACTGTTACTGATGTGAATACTTCTCATCAAATTTTAACAATCTTAAAAATCTTAACATTTAATCTTAACAATGAAACCAACTATGAGAAATACCCTAATTTCATTCATTCTCATACTCTTAATCCATCACCACCTACCGGAAGGGTCTTAAATGACCTTTGTAATCAACCTGGTAGTACTACGTCATTTTTAGACCCTCTACTTCCTCTGAAAGTGAAATTGACATTAAACTCTTGCGAAGACACTGAGAGCAGATATGCCCTTTCTCGGATTAGGGAGAACAGCGTTTACAACAACGTTCGCCTGTATCTCGCTTATATGTATAGAGCCCCCGAGTCAACATGCATCGAAGGCAAGACCAAAACTAATCTAAGAGTATTAATTCAACAAGAAGGTCTTCCTACCGCTGTTGATGACTTGCGTAATTTATATGTCCGCTTTCACGAGCACCTCGGAGTGACGATTGATCAAGTCAAGGCGGATCTTGACACCTATGACCCTCACGTCAGAGCTAAACATGTTTCTCTTCTTCAAAAATCACGTAAGGAACAATAACAATATTATCGTCCCTAACTCCAAACCACAGCCAAATCGTCTGTCCCTATCTACTATCTAGCGTCCCTAACTCCCTTTTTAGAGTTCGTTCAGCTCAACCAAGCCCATCAACTAGTTTTCGAATTTACTATCATAATTGTGGTGGTATGAGAGGAAAGTTAAATAAACTGTTCGTTGATGCTAAATCATGGCATTTCAAAATTTTGGTTTTTACCGAAATATGGCTAAATGACAACTTCAAAAATGAGGAAATTCTTGACAGTGATTGGTCAGTCTACCGAAATGATCGAAATTACTCTGTAGCAGGTCCCTCCCGGGGAGGAGGTGTTCTTCTCGCAACCCACGTTTCCCTTTCAAGTGAGCTAGTCGAAACCACCTCTCACAAGCTCTTCGAACACCTTATAGTCCGAATCTGCTCAAGTAAAAACCTCTACATATGCATTGTTGTTATTTACATTCCCCCGAGCTCAAATGAAAGCACTTATAACGAACTCTGTCATGCAATTTCATCAATAACCGCGGCTCTAAATGCAAAAGATAAAATTATAATTTTTTGTGTCTTTAACCGTCCTTGACTTCAACTATCTTCTTCCAGTAAACCTCTCTAACTCGATTGACTATGCATTACTCAGCACGTTCTACAGCAACGATCTTCAGCAAGATACTCCAATTCCTAACCTGAATGGCAGGTGGTTAGATTTAATCTTTACAAATTCCTATGATGAAGTAAAGGTTGGTCCAACCATTGAAGCAGAACACATTTTTAATAATACTCTTCACCACACTGCCTTCACATTAGTGTTGTCAAATACTAATATACCTTTTACCCAATCCTCAAATAACTCAATTGCGTATGACTTTCTAAATGCGGATTACGAAAGGATAATCAACGATTTAAATGCTATAAATTGGGATGATCTATCAACCATGGACTTAGGCAATGCGGTTTCACTTTTCTATCAGCGTATTCTAACCATTATGGACAAACATATACCAAAAATAAAGAAAAGAGATAAACTTTTGGAGCAATGGCTCGACCATGATCTAAGACATCTGAGAAATCAACGAAACAAGCTTTACAAAATTAGTAAAAATTACCCTAATGTAAGTGAGGAAGTAAAGGTGAAATACACTGAGCTATCCATAGAGCTTGCTTTCAAGTCAGAACTAGCTTATAAATTATAAACCAACCAAATTGGTGAGAAAATTCTTGAAGATCCTAAGAAATTCTTTGACTTTGTAAATGTTAAGCGAAAGTCTGCTGGTTACCCTACCACCATGTTCAGAGGAAACGTTAGTTCTTCCGATCCTGAATTGATATGTAACCTATATGCAGATCATTTTAAGAATGTATTTAGCGTACCGTCATACCAACATCAAGTTATGATGCCCTCTCCGATTTCATCTTTCTTGGTTGATAACATCCTCCTTACGCAAGAAGAAATTCTAAAAGCTATAAAATAACTCGATCCAAGGAAATCTCCTGGTCCAGACCTCATCCCGTCATACTTTCTGATTAACTGTGTAGACCAACTTCTCATCCCCTTATATATTCTTGTCAATAGATCCTTGCATCTTGGTATTTTTCCGTCTTATTGGAAGTCATCCCATATTATACCTATTTACAAAAATGGCGATAAAAGTTCAGTCGCAAATTATAAGGGTATACACATCTAGTTAATCCCTTACTTAATGAACAGCAACAAGGATTTCGTAAAGGCCACTCAAAGAATACAAATCTCGCAATCTTAGTCTCTGATGGTCTTACTGAAATGGAAAACGGACATCAGGTAGACGTAGTCTATACAGACTTCAGTAAAGCATTTGACTGCATTGATCATGATATCCTAATTCTTAAATTGCAAAATTTTGGAATTACGGGGACCTTGCTAAACTGGATTAAGTCCTATTTCTCCGAAAGGTCCAAATTTGTTAAGTTCCAGGGTATCTTGTCTAAAAAAATCGGTAATCTGTTCTCGAGATATCATCATTTTTTTAATTTTTGACGTAGAATTACGCCTTACAGCGCGGTTTGATGGGGGTATTTTCACAAATTTTTTCAAGGCCATGCTAACGTTTTTTAGGGGATACTTTAGGGCCTTATACAGCCTTTAATATTTATCGTACAAAGATTAAATTTATGCCAAAATAACAGTCATTTTATGTAAGGAAAAATTTACATTTTCGTATGAGAAAAATGCATTGATGATTCAGTTGCTGCTCACGTTCTTATGCGAGTTGCTTTAGTTCGTGCCGAAATCTCGAACGCAACATCGTGTTGTTTGTTGAATAGAATCGCTTTATGAATTTCTCAGAGCTTTACAAGCAATGCATTCGTAAATAAATGCTTGCGCCGCTAAAAAAAATTCAGACTGCGAGCAGACTCCAATCATTTAGGGTAGTGTCGCTTTGTCCTAATCCTGTTCATTATATTAGTTAATATTTGGTATTTCAAAACCCAGCGCTACTACATATAAGCCATTATATAAATCAAGAATCGTTTTACGAGTATTGTACAGTAACTACTTGTGTTTTTTTAATTAATACGTATGTATGAAATATTGGCATACATATATTTCTTTCGTTTTTGTAGTTTGTTATTGTTTTTGTTAATCTTCAGCAAGATTAATATATATTTATAAATAGGCTAAGGCAAAACAGTTCATTACCATTTTCTCCTGTGTTTCTCAACCGATTTTGATGATTTTTTTAAATTAATCAGAGCAGGGACACCAACGAATATTTAAAAAAAAATACTAGCGGGAATACCCGGCGTTGCCCGGGGTTGGTATGGGCAATCAGAGTGTTTCTGAGCCCATTTTGATGATTTTTTTGAAGCGAAGCTTTTTACTCCTCGTTCTGTGATTTGCTTGGAGTGAAATCTGAAAAATTTTCGACAGATTTGTTCTTGGAAATTTGATGGTTTCTTTGTTGCTAGTGCTTATTACAACAAGAAAATTTAATACTTTAATATTAAATAATAAAAATATTTGTTGGCCTGCCCGTGGGGATCGAACCCACGTCCTTTTACACGGGAGTCCAGTGCACTATCCACTAGGGCACAAAGACTTGTTAGAAAGAGGTGTTAATTCAATCCTAATTATGACAGAAGCTATGCTGCAGTAGATCGTCACCATCTATCAATAGATAGAGGATTGTGTATTTGCTATGCTACAACATTCAAAAATTTGCTTTTATTTGCCACAAGGTGTCTTCAGCATCGGTTTGTTTGTATTGTGAATGCGTTGGCATAGAGTGTAAATTATTATCTAGAGATTGCCTCAACTCTGCTAATCTCTGGCATGTGTTAACAGAGTTTTTTTTCTTCATGTTTTTAAGTGAAATAACTCTGAAATAATAATTTACACTCTATGACAAGTGCGTTGACAAGTGCGTTTTTAAGTGTCAAAAAAAAAGATATCAATAAATATGGAATCAACAAACGCATGCATGAGTCAGTGCAGCCAAGTTCACAACCATGTGTGGAGAGTTAAAATGGAGAGTCGTTGGCATTATATGCCCGTATATGTAATTGGCGTGGAAATTTGACATTCAGCAATAAAAAAATAAGCAGTAAATATGTTTTCTGTATATATGTAATTTATTTTATGTTATTTTAAATTTTTGAATTTAAAAGTTAATTTATTAAAAAGAAAAAATTGTTAAGCTATCAAATCTATTTAACTGCGAAAAAGCTTCGCTTCTCTCGTGTGTCTATCGACGCACCTGTATTTTTTTTTAATGAATCAAAGTATGGAGAAGGAGAGCACTGAATAGTTTTTTAAGAAAAATGCTAGCTGGAATACCCGTCGTCGCTTGGGGGTGGTATGGTGAAAATTTAAATTTACAATAAAATTTTAAATATATATAAGTTCTTAACTCAGGAAAAATAATAAGTTCATATTATTCCGAAATATTTATTTCAATTTATTAACCAACAGATTGAATTATATTTATTTTTAACCAACATAGTAAAAACGAACGTGAACAACAAATTCATCAACAAAAATACCAAACAAAATTTCTACGTCCATACTTACGATACTATTGAAACTGTGCCTTTTTCTTCGTCAATTTTTCCGATGTTTTGATAGTGGCGGCCGTGGTGTAGTGGGTAGAGTGTGTGACTCATACGCCAGAGAACCCAGGTTCGAATCCTCCATCCGACACAAGTTTTTTCAATTGAATTAATTTTTCTGTTCGGCCGTTACCTCTCTGCAGACAATGAAAGACTGCCATGGAAAGCTTCTTGAGAACATAAGCCGTTCGGAGTCGGCGTAAAACATGTAGGTTCAGATCATTTGTGTGCAAACATTTCACATCACACACAACACAATTGATCATAAGAAGCTCGGTCAAAGTCCTTTCAAGGGCTGAAATGGCCATTTCGTTTTTTTTTTTTATAGCTATTCTACTGAGATTCTATCTATTTTACAACTTACATTGTTGTTGCTTCACTAGCTCATTTTTTTCTACCATGCCTATAACGATGATTCCATATCAATTCAACTATTTTTGCGCAAAATCTGACTTTTATGATTCCATTTCTTTTGAACTTTGTAGGTAAGTAGTGCTTGAAAAAATAATTTAAACTGTGTTTTTTGTTTTTGCGAAAACAGTTTCTTTTTTAATTTATACACTGTAAAAAATTGGAAAATATATCCAAAAATACAATTAGTGCATGTATTCAAACAGCTGTAACTTCAAAACCGTAAATCGTAAAAAAATTGCATGCATTTTAGAGACCATGAATGGGTCTTTCTTGTAGTGTCCTTGTTTTTGGACTGTTTTTATGAAACTTTTTTAAATTTTTTAGACTGAAGTTATTTGTCACGTTTTTTGTAATGTTCGCAGTACATTTTTCACCTTTTGAACATAGTAAACATTTTGAACATTAATTCTTAAGACTCACACAAAATTTTAGCTTGGAATACCAACAATTGCTATTTTTAACGAATTTTTAAAAAATGCCTACAAAAGATTTCTTACTTTTATACCGAAAATTCCATATCTTTATATATAAAATTCTTCTCTACATTGTTTTGTCACTGAACTCCTCCTGAACAAAAAAAAAGCTAATGCTAACAATAATAAAAGTGGTATTGTCTGCAGAGAGGGTTTATACCAAGGTCCTTCGGCGCCAAAGCCAAGAACTTTCGTACCTGAAACACAAAAAGTTGTTAATACTAATTTTAATTTTTTGGTGAAATAAAAAAAAATCAATCAAAAATTAAAGTGCTGGCTTTGAAAGTAAATAACTCGGTCATTTTACAAGGGATTGCATTAATTTTTTTTTTTTTGTCTAAAATAATATTCTTTCATATTCTTTCATATGGTATGCATAAATGTAGGATTTGTTTGCATAAAGTTTCTTTCTTAAAAATTTGAAAACATTTTATAAATCGAAAATCAAGTCCAATTATTAAAAAAGTTAAGTTTTTTTTTGTGTTTACATAAAAGGTAATGGTTTAGTGAAAGAATCATGACAATTTTTCAATTTGTTTGCGAGTTTTACTTTCAAATACCCCTTTAAATAATGCCACAGGCTGTGGCCCACAGCAACAACAGTGCCACCTACCAGGTCAAACTTTAGACCTAAAGCATCTACAGTCAAGACATTCAGGAGGACTTTAGTGACAAAACAATGCACAGAAGAGTTTTATATATAAAGATATGGAATTTTCGGTATAAAAGTAAGAAATCTTTTGTAGGCAGTTTTTCAAAAATTCGTTAAAAATAGCAATCGTTGGTATCCCAAGCTAAAATTTTGTGTGGGTCTTAAGAATTAATGTGTGTTATTATAACGACACTATGTTCAAAAGGTGAAAAACTTACTGCGAACATTACAAAAAACGTGACAACTAACTGCAGTCTAAAAAAAATTTAAAAAATCAATCAATCAAGGTCTCTAAAACATGTGCAAGTACTTTTTCTGTACGACTTTTAGCATGTTCTCACGGCAGTCTGAATTAAGTAACTCGGCCTATGAATTACTAATGTGAATTACCCTGTTCTCACGAAGCAATTGTAATTCGATTTGACATCTGTTCCATGTGTATTTTATTTTAATTTTATTTGATTTGTTGTGGAGAACGAAAATGGGGAAAAAATGGTCAAAATAAATATTTGTTTATTGTATGTATTATTTATTTTTTTAAGCAATGATACTCACTTTGTCTGCTGACTTTGAGAATTTGACTATTTGTTTTGTCTTGTTTTATTTTCTTCTTGTGTTTTGCTTGTAGTTTTCGATTAATTTTCAATAAAAATTAGAGATGAAACCGATTTCTACGTAATTCGGATGTTAATTCAAACTGAATTACCTGCAAATGAGGTAATTCAGCCTCGAATTACGAATGAGAGCCGAGTTACGTTGTTCAGAGTGCCGTGAGAACATGCTATTACGGTTTCGAAGTTACAGCTGTTTGAATACATGCACTAATTGTATTTTTGGAGTTATTTCCTATTTTTTACAGAGTATATCTTTTTAAAAGAAATAAAAATAAGAAAAATAAGTATGCAGATATAATACGTTTCAGGTTGATACACCTATCAACCCAGAGAGTTTGAAAATTTTCAAAAATAGTGATGTCGGAAACGTGGGCGTTTTGATATGGAATCACCGATAAGCAAAGTTTAATCAAAAAGAGCTTTAAGAGGAGCGCAATGAAAAAGAAAGAAAAAGCTTTGTATTGCCTAATGCAGAGTGAATAAATAATTTTTTATTAATTTTTTTAGATGATATATACGTATATTCTTAAATTCTAAAAATTCCTTAGGGTAGGTACTTAAAAATAAAGTATGCTATAGCTTAATCGGTTCATTAGTTTTTAAGCTTACCTCACTCGTAGACACGTGATAAGCATTTTATATAATGTTATAGAAATATAGATATATAAGAAGCTAGTGTTAATATAGGCATTTCTCCAGAAAAGTTCACCGTGACCCAAAAATAAAAAGTTATTTAAAACTTATTATTTATGATATTCAGCCCTGTTGTGAATAAAATTTCACCCGAAATTAAAAAAATAAATTTTTGTATTTAACACAAATTTGTGAATTTTAAAAGAAATATTTGAATTCTTTTTTTAATAAGAATTGAAGGCATTGGCTAAAGATAATCAGCCCTATCTTTTTATATTAATAAAAACTCTTTTAAAAAACAAAACGACTACAAAATCACTACAAAGTAACTAATTTAAAACTAATTTAACTAATTTAAAAAATAATTTTAAATAGCTTTTCCTTTTAATTTCTTGGTCATATTGTATAATTTATTTAAACATATTATTACGTTGGAAATCTTATTTTAATTTTTTTCTAATTTGTTTTATTATCACAAATATATTAATTTCTTTATGAATACAAAAGCTTTTAAGGTCGGCGCTAACAGACTTTTAATCAGAAGCGCCAACTTCAAAGTTTTTGGATTCATAAAGAAATTAATATAGGTATTTATGATAAAGTAAAAGAAGAATGTTCGTTCCACAGGAAAAAAGTTGGGGGCGAAAGGGTTAACAAATAAATTTAGTTTTTTTTTTATGAAATTTCGTCTATCGCTACTTATATAAAAACATGACAAATTTTAAAAATCGCGCAATTTGAGTATAAAAACAGTTATATCCTCAAAAGTTATGCATGGATTTTTATGATCATTAGCTCGTTGAATAGGTAATAGCATAATCTTTTGGTACCCATAATGCTTAGTTTTGTAGGGGAAAAAAGAAGAAAAAAATCACAAGTTTTTAGGCCCATTTTCCTAAATATTGACGTCTAAAACTTCTAAACTACTTAAGAGCGGTCTGAAATTTTTTCACTATTTGCTGTTTTGCTGCAAATTTGCATTTTGAAAAACAATAATAAAATGTAATTTCCAATCATATTCAATAGTTTCGTGGCTTCCATTTTATTAAATCAAATAAGCAGTTTAAGCAGTCAAGCAGTTTTATTTACTATTTTGTGAATTTTAGCAAATATAAGTGTATTTTAATATATCAAATGAAAGGTTCAACTTCAGGTTTTTAAAATGAAAATATATTTTTAGTAGCTCAATAACGCCAATTTAGTAGAAAATAACGTTTTTTTTTAATAAAAAAATTCGGATATGATATAAATTTCCTTATAACATTAAAAATATTCTTGCAATGATATTTGTGTGGCATATCGTTGAAAAGCAAATTTAATTACCTTTCAAATATCAATCTTTCGGATTAATTGGATAACGGCAAAGATACAGATGTTTTTTGAACAGATCTTGTAGCAAAAAAAAAAAATTAAAAATCGATAGCTCGATATTTAATTGAGATATCGATTTTTTGTTCGGCCAAAATCTTTTTTTTGTTATTCTCTACCAAAAAACACTTTTAAATCGCGGCGCCCCAGTAATCGTATTCGTGCCGGTTAATACACAGCTCGAAAATACCATTGGAAAGCTCGAATATATACAATACAGTTTTGAAAGTTTGGAGTCAAATCCTTTCACGAAGAAGAATTTTTTCTCGATTTTCCGGAAAATTACGGATGCTATGCACAGCTAGAAAATACCAAAAAAATAGCTACAATTTACAAATTTGAGGATAAAATTCTGGCAAAGAAAAGAGTTTTTCTTGTTTTTTCGAAAAATGGCGAGGCTCATTAAGTAATTAGAACAGCTCAGAGGATACCCTTGAAGAGCTCAAAAATATCTCTAAGTTCTTGCTCCTGCTGTTTCTCCGTAATTTCTGTGTAATTTGTGCATTACAAAAAAAGAAAGTTCTACTTCTTCCTATTAGTTCCTAAAAATAGTGACTGCTTCCTCCTACGGCTCGAAAAGCTAGCTTGAAGAGCTCCAAAATAGCTGGAAATATCTGTGAAAACTATTTAAAAATAGTAGTTTTTTTAAGAAGTTTTAATGCTGGATTTTGCGACCCTAATTTATGGACAGCATACATATTTAGTTAAAAAGCAAAAAAAAAATAATCTGCTTTACACAACGGCGTAGGCAGCATAGTTTGCAATACCACACAAATTTTTACCTTTCCTGATACGCATGTAGCCGTCTTCTCCCCACATTTCGCCCCACCAATTCTTTAATATCCATGAATCCTTGTCATATCCAACGACTAGCATTGCATGGTTGACGGAAGCGGACGAGCAGTCATTATCGTTATAAATACCATCGCTGGAAAAATAAAAATTTATTCCAATTATGGACAAGCATTTTGCTTCAATAAAATTATGATATCAACGACTCACCTGTAAAGTTGAAATGTTTTCGGAGTGGCATTAATAGAGACAGCTACGGGTCCAATATGTGCTACCGCTGCCTCAATGGCCTTCTCATCATTAGACGGCAAAATAGCCCAGGAAGTAACATTGACAACAGCCAACTCGCGAGCGAATTGGCATGGACCTTTCTGTGTAAGAAGACATAACATTAATTTTTTTTAATTTTTTTTTTTTTTTTTTTTGAAGAATGTGAGTTATGGTTTCTGGGAAGAAAGTTTAAATGGAACTCTTAATCGGTTCCAATATGAAATTTAAAAATTTCTTCAATAAGTGGCTATTGTTTCTGTGTCTGAAATGGAAACCTCGGACTACACAAATATTTTTCTGTCAATTTTCTTCTTACCTTGGACACGTATTTGTAGTCCTTAGAACGCATAATGCCGCCTGTATCTTGCAGGTACTTGAGTGTATTACGCAAAGATCCTCCGGTACACCCTTGATTGCCATGCACAGCACTGCAGTCAACTATTTGCTGTGGGCTGAGTCGAAATGGTCGATAAAAAAAACTTGTATAATAACGAATTTATTGTATGTTGTGAAGTGATCAATTGCAAAACAAAGTAAGTCGATCGGTATCTCAAATATAGTGACTGAAAATAAACGGTAAAGCCCTTGTGTATGTTAAGTCACTGTAACGTAGATTTAGAGAACAGTACATTAACATTTGGTAGTGTAGTTGATTTCACTCATTATTCTGTAACGTTAAAGTTTGAGTACTTGAACGCAAATGCAAACAATATCTTTTGATACCACAAACATTATTATTCGGTAGCGTAAGAACACTAAAAGAATTGTATCTGTTGAGGTTTTTGAGTGACAAAAAACTGTTCATTAAGTTTATAATAAACTGTTTATAAACATATTATTATATATGTTTTATATATTATATATGTTTATAAACATATTATTATATATGAAATATTATTATTTTAATTTTTTCTTATTTGTTTTTTTATCATAAA
>OU612048.1:230949-248449 GCA_914767935.1 Coremacera marginata
TACAATGCAAAATGCTTAACACCTAAACTAAATTATGCTTATTCTAGTTCTTCTTATGAATCACCTAAAATATGCTTTTAGTCGACAGCACAGGGAATATGCTGCGTTGCAGTTTCCCACAGGTTGACGGGATCCGATTACGGCGCGTGTGTCTGCTGGTTGCGAAATACAGGTTGACTAGCTGACGGCTGCATTTTGCAGGGTGGTAACTCCTCCCTCCTTAAAAATCTGCGTCCCGTAGATCTAGGTGAGTATGGAGGCTGCGTGGCGGTTTTTGCGGTGGGTCAATGGAAGGTGATTTTATCTCTGGATTGGTGATTGCAGGTAACCTAAGCTTCCTCGTCATCATGTGCCATAAGGTGAACAAGACACAGACGACAGTGGTCACTATCAGCAGATCTGTAATTATATAATATTTAATAGAGTTTTGGATCTTGCCCAATTTCCTGATGTTGTCAACGCCAAGATCATGCACGTATTCCAAATCGACGACAAGTCCCTTGTCGGTAATGTTCACTAGTGCGGAGGGTAGAGCCCGGTGATGTGAGGTGTTTTTGGACGTGAAGGTTCTGTTCTTCATGTATATTGTTTCGTTGTCTAGGTGAATTACATTGCTTCCTTCTAGTTGCCTTGTTTCGTTGGCACCCACGATTTCACCCTTAAAATTTGTAGAAAAGACTATGTTATCGGTAAGCATTTCAATTACCTCTTCTTTGTTTGACCGGAAATGGCATTCCGCGTGGCCACCTTTCAGAACCTTGGGTATTCAACTATCTTCAGGTAATTTTTCCAGCATCCTCATCTCGCACACAGTAGAGTTATTGATCCTCAGGCAATCGTTCTTTATACCGTACGTTTCCATCTGACTTATAAGTACCTGATGAAAGGGCAAGTCTAGTTGCTTTCCCTCATTGATGGTCGCTCTTGTAACTAGTAGATGGTATCTGGACGCACTCAACTTCGGCATCGAGAGAACGTAGAGTAAGATGGACCCATTGGTGAATATTGAAGGCTCCCCAAACTCCATTGCCTCTATTGTATTCTGATATGGGAGTGTTTCGATTTCCGCAAGGAGCCGATCTATTTCCTCCTTGTCCAGCATATTACTGTTCACAATCCCGGTTTTTGCCAGCTGGCAAGCACGAACGATTTCGCTGACTTCCGTTTTTACTATCAGCAATTTGTTGAGGATGTCGCTCTCAATTTGTTCTTCTTTGGTATCTTTGGATATGCTGTTAAGTCTGCTTATCGCTTGGTTCACCTTCTGCAATGCCTCACGAGAAGAAATAAAAAGTTTTTCATTAATTTTATATTGGTGGTTATTGTTTTCCGTAATTTGGTCTTGGCTTTGAAGAATGGTGTTCCAGTCTGTAGCATCCGGTGACCCGGCAATCCACTTCCACGCTGAACCTATCCAGTTGATAGACCTTGTTCTTCTTGTTGTTTTTGCGCGAAGCTCGTTCAGCCGGTCGTTAATCCAATTAAAGTGGTATGCAAAGATCTGTTTTTTGGTGTTGCTATGTAGTGTGTTGTTGGCCGTATTTGTCATGTCTTTCAGCAGCTCGTCGTATGAGTTCAGGTTGATGATGTGTACCAACTTGAATCGCCCATTTATGGTCCATGCATCACCCGCACGTATTGAGACTATCGGTGTTTTATAGTTGAATATTTGGTAGCCCTGTGCTGCGGCTACTATTAGGATTAACCTTATACTGTAATGATATATAAGTAATAATATATAATGAAACATAGGTATAAGGGTCTTCCCTTTTATTTTTTAAATATGTCCTCATATTGACCGAGTTACATTGTTTTCGTTTTGCTTTTTACAAAAATAATTTGTGTTACCGTATGTTTTCCTATTTTAATTAATTTTTTTTTGATTTTACGACGATATTACCTCCTTATCTAAGAGGAAAATTTTAAAATAATTTTCTACAGTAGATGCATGTGTAGTGGCAAAATTTCAAAATTTTTATTCCATTTGCTTATTTTATTAGTTTATTCTAGAGGACAAAATAATATTAGATTAATTTAAAATTTAAATTTCAAAATGTTCATTTTATTTGTTTATTTAAGTAGTTTATTCTAGAAGACAAAATAATATTTAACTTATTTAAAATTTTAATTTAAAATTATTTATTTTATTTGTTTATTTAATTAGTTTATTCTAGAGGACAAAATAATATTAGATTAATTAGAACGACTGATAGAATAATGCACATTTTCCAATAGCATGTAGTTAATAAACATATATTTCATAAAAATATTTTATTTTTGGGTTATAATGTATATCGGGGTGGTAGCTTCTACGTGTTCTTATCCTATGATTTTGGTGTTCCTATATAACTACTTGGCGTACTAAGGAAAATTCAAGGTTTGTGCGATCGGTTTATATTTTTAATATTTGCTTTGTGGATACGCCTTCCACTAGCTGTAATGATTGTTACCTTGTTATCCTTCGCTACTATCTCTTTTCGATAGAGCGGTTTATTTTTTCCCTTTAGGCCCTTGTTCGCTACATAAATTGCCTCTCCCTTTTTATATCGTATTGGTTTTGACTTTTTTTCATTTCGCCTTAAATTTCTGACGCGAAGATTTTTCATTATAAGCCCTCTTAGGTCCTTATTGACCTTGGATCGGAAATCGATTAAATTCTGATAGTTAATTCTCTGACTTCTATTAAAAAATACATCGCTGGGCTTTTTGTGAATGACCGAATGAATGGTATTGTTGTACCTATCCACGGCGACCTCGATCAACTCCTTTACTTCAAGAGATGGATACTCTCTTCTGAGGCATCTGTATATTTCTAGGACAGTGGAGTGAAGTCTTTCTATTTGACCATTGACTTCACTCCTCTGTGTCGGAGTTAAATATAACCTTATACCCAAGCTTTTGATGAAACTACTAATTATCGGACTTATGAAGCTCCTCTCGTTATCCGTTACGAGGACCTTTGGCACCGTAAAATAATGCAAAATTTTAATCAGTTTTGACCTAATGTGCAGCACTGACCTATCTTTTATGCGGAAAAATTTTGCAAATTTTGAAAACTTATCTATGCATGTTATAAATTTCACATTCTCGATTTCCATAATGTCCATGTGCAATATTTCGCATGGATATTTAGGAACCGGAGTTAACTGTAGTTGGGGGTCTATTGGTCTTCTGTCGTATTTACTGACATTGCAAATTTCGCATGAGGCTATATATGTTCTTATAAGATTACTCATACTAGGAAAATAGTACCTTTCTAGTATTTGTTCTTTATTTTCCCTATAATTTCTATGAGCCCTTCTGTGCTCATCTTCGATTATTTGAAATTTGTTCTCTTCTCTAGCTATATCCTGTACAATTCTCTGAGTTACCCTTATTTTATAACCAGTGAATGTTTCCAAGTAGATGTCTTGCAAAAGGGCTAAACGATTTTCCGGAATTTTTATACCATTAATGCCGGTAGGATTTAATACCTTTTTCAGGTTTTCTAATATGACTTTCCTATCCAATTGTTTTGCCCCAATGTAGTGTCGACTATACCCAGGGTGAGGATTTTCAAAGGAGTTTAGTTCCTTGCCTTCTTTGAATACTATCTGATTACGAAAAACATTAAGTGGTGCTTCCACATGTGGGATCAAGTCTGAATTATCCTGTTCAGCACTATGTTCCGTCACATTGCTTGAGAAGTTTTCATCCCGACCCTCACTAGCCGTACCAGTACACGAGTCGTCTATTTCTCTGCCCTCGCTGGCCGTCTCTGTTGTTGAGCTTTTATTCGACGATTCAGTCTGGCAGTCGTCCACCGTTAAGTGATTAACTTCGGTTTTAAGTCGGGACAGAGCATCAGCCACTAAGTTCGATTTACCCGAGGTGTAAATTAAATCGTAGTTGTACTCTTCTATTCTCGCCTTCCAACGCTTGAGTTTCGCATTGAAGTTTCTATTACCTAATGCGAAGGTCAAGGGTTGGTGATCGGTAAAGATTTTGATTTTTTTTGCGCCATATAAATAATTTCTTAAGTTGTCAAGGGCCCATACAATTGCCAGCATCTCCTTCTCATTAGTCGCATAATTTTCTTCGGTGCGACTCAATGATCGAGAGATGTAGGCAATTGGTTTCTGCCTATTTTGTTCCCCTTGCGAGAGCACTGCGCCTATTGCATAATTAGACGCGTCGGTCGTTAAATTAAAAGGTTTACTAAAATCCGGGAAAGCCAATACTTCCGAGGAAGTCAGCAGTTCCTTCAAATTATTGAATGCCTGCAAGGCCGAACCCTCAATGTGTATAGGAACATTTCTTGATTGGCTAGCTTTAACTTGAGAATACTCGCCTCTCGTCAAATTAGTAAGAGGTTTTGCAATTTTGGCATAGTCGCGGATAAACTTTCTATAATACGAAGTTAAACCTAGGAAACTTTTCAAACCCTTCAAGTTAGCCGGAGGCAGGATTTTTTCTATTGCTTGAACCTTCCCTGGGTCAGGTAGAATTCCGTCAGGAGTAATTAGGTAGCCGAGAAATTCTACGCTGGTTTCCATAAAATTAGTCTTTTCCAGATTAACTTTTAGTCCCGACTCTCTCATTCTCGTAAGGATTGTCTTTATGTCGTTAAGGTGGTCTGGCATATTTTTACTGAAGATGATGATGTCATCAATATAGACATAGCAGTTCTTTCCTATGAATTCCTTGAGAACATCATCAATCATTCTTTGGAAAATGGCCGGGGCGTTCCTAAGGCCAAACGGCATCCTTAAGAATTCATACTTCCCATTCATAGTAGAGAATGCCGTTTTGCTAATGTCCCTCTCTCTCATTGCTATCTGATGGAACCCGGAAGTGAGATCGAGGGTGGTAAAATATTTGGCTTCGCCCAGGCTGGCAAGAGTACTATTAATATCTGGGATTGGGTAGGCGTCGGGGATAGTCACGGCGTTTAGCCTTTTGAAATCTACCACCATCCTATACTGCTTTTCCCCATTGGGTTTCGGTTTTTTCGACACCACCCATATGGGGGAATTGTAAGGGCTTTTAGAAGGGCGTATTACGCCCTCGGCCAAAAGTTCACGGACTTGACGTTCTACTTCCGCTCTCATATTGGAAGGGTAAGGATAACTTTTTGAATAGATTGGTTCTTCTGTACTGGTGCGTATTTCCGCCCTTACAGAAGTTTTTACCTCGCAACTGCCCACTGGCCCGAAAACATCTCGATAACTATCAACTATTTCGTGAAGGAGTGTCTGTATTTCTACGGGAATGCTATTTTTTAGGGTTATACTAGTGTTCACCTCGGCGCATGGTTTATTCTTAAGAGGGATCTCTGTTTTTTTATCTATAACCAGTATATTTTTTTCTCTATCGATAACAGCACCTAGTTGCTTTAAGGTATCGTCCCCTATTATTCCATCAAAGGATCTCAATTCGGGAAGCACGAAGAACGTCAAGGTTGTATTATTGCCTACATGAGAAAAGAACTTCCCGCTAATTTTTTTAGAAATATGAATTTCGCCGCCTGCCGTGTTGACAACGAACGTTTTCGACACAGGATTGGGATTTTCTGCCAGATGAGGTCCGATAAAATTTTTATTAGCCCCTGTGTCTACAAGAAATTTACGCGTTGCCCCATCCCGTGTTATATATTCTATATAGGGCACACTGGAAACGAGGCATCTGTCATAAAATTTGCCTCATTGGTTTCATTGTTCGTGATTTTCGGTTCGTAACCCTGTATGTTATCCTCGGAGGGCAGCATATGATACATCCGCTGTTCCTTTCGGGGATAGTTATCTGACCTAGGTCTTTTCAATTCCCTATCAAAGTGGTTATTGTCGAAACGATTAGAATAATTTTTGTTGCGCATGGACTCGCCAGCTTCCACTTTTACTTCGGGTCCGGCAGTATAAGGCCTTGTGTTGGTAAAATGCCTCACTGCACCAGACCTATCATTACTACGCCCCTGTCTATCGTTGGAACGCCAGGTGTTATTGAACCGGCTCTGTGGAACCGTGCTGTATACGGTTCTTACGTGTTGGTTCGTGGGAGAGGGGACAAAATTGGTTGTCCTCGGCTGAGACGAGATGCTTCTAAAGTTCAGGTTTTGGATTTCGAGGCAAGCTGAATATGCCTCGGGGAGAGTCCTGGGCTTTTGGATAATCATCATTTTAGAAAGGTCACCGTTTAGCCCTCTTATGAACACGTCGAGAGCGCGGTTCCTGTAGGTCTCGATTAGTGCGTTAATGGTTTCGGTCGAGTACGTTTCTGTTTTGATTTTATTGATCACTAGAGAGAATTGGTAGTTCACCTTGGCGTAGAATTCGTCTAGCTTCATATTGCCCTGAGAGAGTTGGTTCAGCTTCATATTGCTGAGAGTTGGTTCGAGAGTTCGGATATCTCGTTTGTCAGCGTAGTGTAAGGACAATATTTTCTTTATTTCTCCCCAATCTTCCCCAAAAACGTTGTAAGATACTAGAGCTGTATCTGCGACACCTCTTATTTTTTGGCGTATGTGTTGCAGAATTGCTCTATATATTGGCTTATTGCGGACTATCTCATAATCCTTCAATATAGCCTCTACATTGTGTACCCAGGATATATAATAAACTGGGTTACCCTCGAACACTTGCAATTCCCTAACGCAGTCAGGTAATTTACTAATGTCCCTTAAGTCATCCTCAGTTCTGGGTGCAGGAGATGGCTCCGGTTCCACAACTCTCTCAAGAGTCTCCCCCCTGGCATTTGCCTCCATTTGGACAATCCTATTCTCGGCAGCCCTCAATTGGGAGGTCAATACTCGTATGGCCTCTGCTGCCTTGTCATTTTGCTCAATTAGGGATAGGCGACCTTCAACACCCCTAATTTGTTCGACAATTGCGTTTACCGCCCCCGTCAGTCCAGTAAGGGAGTTCCTAATTTCATCCATTCTATTTTCTTCCTTGCTTTCACTAGAGCACCTCGATCGAAGGGAATAGTGGTACATGAATGGCTTCTCACCTGATTCGTATGTTCACCTTATTGAGGGTTTTCACAAGGGATAAAAAAGAAAAAAAATCCTAAAAATGCTTTTCGAGGAGATTAATAATTTCGCCTTTTACCCCAAAAAGTCATCAAAAAAATGTTCACTCTTTTTTTTATTAAAAATGTATATAAAAATATAAATATAGGTAAATAAGCAAGTAGAGTACTTTCGTTTTTTTTTTTTCAAAAATTAAAAATTTTAAGTTAATTTCGCTTTTTTATAAAAAAAGGGAATCAAAAATTTGCACTTTTTTTTCAAAAAAAGGTTATCAAAAAATATAAAATAGTTTCGCTTTTTTATAAAAAAAGGGTATCAAAAATTTGCACTTTTTTTTCAAAAAAAGGTTATCAAAAAATATAAAATAGTTTCGCTTTTTTATAAAAAAAAGGGTATCAAAAATTTGCACTTTTTTTTTAAAAAAAAAGGTTATCAAAAAATATAAAATAGTTTCGCTTTTTTATAAAAAAAGGGGATCAAAAATTTGCACTTTTTTTTCAAAAAAAGGTTATCAAAAAATATAAAATAGTTTCGCTTTTTTATAAAAAAAGGGTATCAAAAATTTCACTTTTTTTTTCAAAAAAAGGTTATCAAAAAATTGGAGAAATTGCACTTTTTTCAAAAAAAAGGTTATCAAAAATACAAAATAGTTTCACTTTTTTTTTCAAAAAAAAGGTTATCAAAAAATATAAAATAGTTCACTTTTTATTAAAAAAGGTTATCAAAAATTTGCACTTTTTTTTTCAAAAAAAAGGTTATCAAAAAATTAGGAGTAATTACACTTTTTTTTCAAAAAAAGGTTATCAAAAAATTTTCTCTCAAGTTCACTTCAGCTTATACTCACTACCACATCCTTCTGTCGATTAACCGATCAAGGGAGGATTGTGTTTGTCCTTTTTAGCCACAAGCGTAAATCGTTTAGTTTATGAATGTGGCCGACTGGGGCACAATGTTCTCCACTTTTCGTAGTCACTCTCCTCTAGTGTTCTCCTCTTTGAGGAATATTAAAACATCGCTAAGAAGTGATCCACTACTGTTGATCGGTCCCTGCTCGGGCGCCAGTTACTGCATTCCTTCCAGGATGCACTAAAAAAATACTTTTGCTGAAACTCTCAACTTCGAGTTCCAGACTTTTATATCAAACAACAACTATTTTAATTTTACAAATTCAACTTATTTATTGACAGCACAATTAAACTGATAAACTGAATCTTAGCTCCGCTAACTTAGAACTAACTCTTACAATGCAAAATGCTTAACACCTAAACTAAATTATGCTTATTCTAGTTCTTCTTATGAATCACCTAAAATATGCTTTTAGTCGACAGCACAGGGAATATGCTGCGTTGCAGTTTCCCACAGGTTGACGGGATCCGATTACAGCGCGTGTGTCTGCTGGTTGCGAAATACAGGTTGACTAGCTGACGGCTGCATTTTGCAGGGTGGTAACTTTATTATTATTATTATTATTATTATTATTATTATTATTATTATTATTATTATTATTATTATTATTATTATTATTATTATTATTATTATTATTATTATTATTATTATTATTATTATTATTATTATTATTATTATTATTATTATTATTATTATTATATTATTATTATTATTATTATTATTATTATTATTATTATTATTATTATTATTATTATTATTATTATTATTATTATTATTATTATTATTATTATTATTATAATTATTATTATTATTATTATTATTATTATTATTATTATTATTATTATTATTATTATTATTATTATTATTATTATTATTATTATTATTATTATTATTATTATTATTATTATTATTATTATTATTATTATTATTATTATTATTATTATTATTATTATATTATTATTATTATTATTATTATTATTATTATTATTATTATTATTATTATTATTATTATTATTATTATTATTATTATTATTATTATTATTATTATTATTATTATTTTTATTATTATTATTATTATTATTATTATTATTATTATTATTATTATTATTATTATTATTATTATTATTATTATTATTATTATTATTATTATTATTATTATTATTATTATTATTATTATTATTATTATTATTATTATTATTATTATTATTATTATTATTATTATTATTATTATTATTATTATTATTATTATTATTATTATTATTATTATTATTATTATTTTTATTATTATTATTATTATTATTATTATTATTATTATTATTATTATTATTATTATTATTATTATTATTATTATTATTATTATTATTATTATTATTATTATTATTATTATTATTATTATTTATTATTATTATTATTATTATTATTATTATTATTATTATTATTATTATTATTATTATTATTATTATTATTATTATTATTATTATTATTATTATTATTATTATTATTATTATTATTATTATTATTATTATTATTATTATTATTATTATTATTATTAATATTATTATTATTATTATTATTATTATTATTATATATTATTATTATTATTATTATTATTATTATTATTATTATTATTATTATTATTATTATTATTATTATTATTATTATTATTATTATTATTATTATTATTATTATTATTATTATTATTATTATTATTATTATTATTATTATTATTATTATTATTATTATTATTATTATTATTATTATTATTATTTTTATTATTATTATTATATTATTATTATTATTATTATTATTATTATTATTATTATTATTATTATTATTATTATTATTATTATTATTATTATTATTATTATTATTATTATTATTATTATTATTATTATTATTATTATTATTATTATTATTATTATTATTATTATTATTATTATTATTATTATTATTATTATTATTATTATTATTATTATTATTATTATTATTATTATTATTATTATTATTATTATTATTATTATTATTATTATTATTATTATTATTATTATTATTATTATTATTATTATTATTATTATTATTATTATTATTATTATTATTATTATTATTATTATTATTATTATTATTATTATTATTATTATTATTATTATTATTATTATTATTATTATTATTATTATTATTATTATTATTATTATTATTATTATTATTATTATTATTATTATTATTATTATTATTATTATTATTATTATTATTATTATTATTATTATTATTATTATTATTATTATTATTATTATTATTATTATTATTATTATTATTATTATTATTATTATTATTATTATTATTATTATTATTATTATTATTATTATTATTATTATTATTATTATTATTATTATTATTATTATTATTATTATTATTATTATTATTATTATTATTATTATTATTATTATTATTATTATTATTATTATTATTATTATTATTATTATTATTATTATTATTATTATTATTATTATTATTATTATTATTATTATTATTATTATTATTATTATTATTATTATTATTATTATTATTATTATTATTATTATTATTATTATTATTATTATTATTATTATTATTATTATTATTATTATTATTATTATTATTATTATTATTATTATTATTATTATTATTATTATTATTATTATTATTATTATTATTATATTATTATTATTATTATTATTATTATTATTATTATTATTATTATTATTATTATTATTATTATTATTATTATTATTATTATTATTATTATTATTATTATTATTATTATTATTATTATTATTATTATTATTATTATTATTATTATTATTATTATTATTATTATTATTATTATTATTATTATTATTATTATTATTATTATTATTATTATTATTATTATTATTATTATTATTATTATTATTATTATTATTATTATTATTATTATTATTATTATTATTATTATTATTATTATTATTATTATTATTATTATTATTATTATTATTATTATTATTATTATTATTATTATTATTATTATTATTATTATTATTATTATTATTATTATTATTATTATTATTATTATTATTATTATTATTATTATTATTATTATTATTATTATTATTATTATTATTATTATTATTATTATTATTATTATTATTATTATTATTATTATTATTATTATTATTATTATTATTATTATTATTATTATTATTATTATTATTATTATTATTATTATTATTATTATTATTATTATTATTATTATTATTATTATTATTATTATTATTATTATTATTATTATTATTATTATTATTATTATTATTATTATTATTATTATTATTATTATTATTATTATTATTATTATTATTATTATTATTATTATTATTATTATTATTATTATTATTATTATTATTATTATTATTATTATTATTATTATTATTATTATTATTATTATTATTATTATTATTATTATTATTATTATTATTATTATTATTATTATTATTATTATTATTATTATTATTATTATTATTATTATTATTATTATTATTATTATTATTATTATTATTATTATTATTATTATTATTATTATTATTATTATTATTATTATTATTATTATTATTATTATTATTATTATTATTATTATTATTATTATTATTGTTTAATGCGAACTATTATAATTAAGTTATAATTAAGTTAAATTCTTTCATGACTATTCAGTCACTTGAAACAAAGGTTTCGGATGGCTGTCCAGTCAATAATCTAAATAACTTCGAGGCACGTCATACCAAATATGCAAACTTGCATTTTTTTGTTATTTATAACATTCAACAGTGCTCTTAGCAGCACACAATTTATTTGTTTATACAACTACAATGTATATAAAACTGTTCATCGCGTTATTTTTGTTGTTGTCTTTGTACTGTATGTACAAGACATTTTGGGCTGAAGCAGTTGACGCTGCTCCGCTTTTTAGTTTGTCGCTTTTCAACCGTTTACTGTAACAGACGTGGATCTTGCCTTCAAGTTAATAAAGTGTAACTCCTTTTAATATCTTTTTGTTTAATAAATATTTTTAAGTAGAATTTAAAACAAAGTGGTTTTCTGTTATTTATTTGAATTGATTGTTGAGCGAACATTTTTTGGTGCCGAAACCCGGGAACTTAACAGAAATTTAAATGCATTCAAAAGCTTTTGTTTGCATCTTCATAACAACTCTGCTATATTTAATTGGAATATCATCTTGCACTTCCGGGCTGCCCTGCTGTGCGCTACAATTAGCTTGCTGTGCCGCTGCTCTACTGTATTTCCTTGGAACTCTAGTGATTATCAGCACTGTATTTTGTATCTGAAAGATCAACAACGATGGAAAAATTAATTGAAGAACAACGCGATGCGTTTGACGATTTGTCACGCATGATAAAGATGGTACGTGAACGAAGAAGTAAATCTAGAGGATACTCTACCACCGTGTTAAATGAACTGAACAACAACTTTGATAAGGTAAAGAAAAATCATTTCGATATATTAAAAATAGCTCAAGAAACATCATTGGAATCAAAGGATATTCCATACATTACCGAAGAGATATATTATCATTATAGGGAGTTAACCTTCGAATTAAAGGGAGAACTCTTAGACATTATTCAAACTGAAGGCGTTATAGATCCATGCACACCACCCCATTCTAGCACAGTCTATGTGCAACGAGAGGACACAATTTTGGGAGCAGAAACAAGGCTGCCCAAAATTGCTGTTCCAACATTTTCAGGTGATTACCTAGAATGGTTTTCATTTCGAGACCTGTACACATCTCTGGTTCATAACAATAAGTCATTGAACAAAATTGAGAAAATGTTCTATCTTAAGGGCTCCGTCAAGGGAGAGGCAGAACATTTAATAAGACATATATTTGCAACTGAAGCAAATTATGATCTAGCTTGGAAGACATTGGAGGACAGGTTTCACAATAAACGCATTATTGTAGACACGCTTCTTCAAAAGCTCTTCGCTATTCCTAAGTGTAGTAAGCCTTCGCACTCAGCGATCAAAACTTTATTAGATACTACCAAGGAATGTCTATCTTCACTTGCTAATCTAAATATCCCTACTGATAATTGGGACCCAATGATTGTACACCTTACGGTACAAAAGTTTGATACAGAAACTAGAAAAGATTGGGAGCACACTCTCAGAGCTTCAAATGAACTTCCAGAACTTGAAAATCTGTTTCAATTCTTGGAAAGTACCTTCCGAACGTTAGAAACCTTAGGCACAGCTGAAGCTGCCTTTAAACCAAAATCTATGAATGGGCCATCGCGCTCTCAGCTTAAGACATTCAGTCTTAACAAATCATCACTTTGCCTCTGCTGCAAAAAATCTCATTCCCTCTATTCGTGTTGGGCATTCAAATCTTACTCATTGGAAGATAAGATTAAGTTCGTGAAAAGCCAATCAATTTGCATGAATTGCTTAAGTAGCGGACATAAGGCTTGTGATTGCAAATCAAGCTATACTTGCCAAGTGTGTAATCAGAAGCATCACACTCTCCTACATAATACTTCTCCAAGTGAGACAGCTAAAAAAATATCACAGTCAAGCAAAGCTCAAGCAGTTTACAAAACCATCACGTTTCCACTCTCGATGCGCATCAGCCGCAATACTTAACTAATATTTTACTTGCAACACTTTTGCTGAAAATTGAAACCCCGAATGGTAGAGTTTGGGCAAGAGCACTTCTAGACCAAGGATCTCAAGGATCATTTATCACTGAACAGTTTGTGCAAACATACAAACTTCGCTGTCATTCTACTCACCTCAAAATTCATGGGGTAAATCCTAATCAAGTCAATTATGCACGGAAGTCCACTTATATGCGACTATATTCAAATCATGACACATTCTCTGTTGCTGTTGAAGCTTTTATTTTGCCAAATTTATCAACATACTTACCAAATCGAAGCATTTCGCCTTTAAAAATAACATCAAGCTTACCTTTCAATCTTGCTGACCCTCAATATTTCGAATCACGTCCAATTGATATTATATTAGGCGCTGATGTATATGGTTTAATCTTAAAAGAGGGCCAACATAAAAATGAAAATGGACTACTTTTCCAAGAAACTTATTTCGGTTGGATACTCTCTGGACCAATAAGTTCTTTGAATCAAGAGTTCACCATTAGCACTCATTTTTGCAAAATAGATGATCAATTAAGGCGCTTTTGGGAACAAGAAGAATTGACCCAAAAACGGGTACCTACATTAGAAGAAGTTGCATGTGAGAATCATTTTATTTCGAACTATAAAAGAGACGACAAAGGTCGGTATATAGTATCATTGCCATTCAAAGCTGAAATTGAAGGAAAATCAATTCAAGACTTTGAAGATTCTCATATTGGTGCTAGCATTAGGCTACGTAATATGGAGAAAACTTTTGAGAGAAAACCTGAGTTGTATAAAGAATACAGCAAATTCATGGATGAATATCTTCATCTTGGACACATGCAACTAGTAGGCGAGTACCCACATGACGTAAAGAAAAATGCGTATTATCTTCCTCATCACGGAGTTGAAAAACAAAGTAGTACGACAACAAAACTTCGTGTAGTTTTTGACGGGTCTAGCAAATATCGTAATCAACGGTCGTTGAATGAAGAGTTAGCACCAGGCCCTGCTCTTCAGTGCGATTTGTCTCAAATAATTCTACGATGGCGCAGACACAAAATTGCGTTGAGCTCTGACATTGAGAAAATGTTCAGACAAATACTTATAGAACCAGAACACCAATGGTATCAGCAAATATTGTGGAGGAAATCTAAAAATGAACCAGTTCAAATATATAAATTAAACACTGTAACGTACGGAACTACTTCCGCACCGTTCTTATCAATTCGAACTCTTCAACAACTAGCTAGAGATGAATATAATCGATATCCCGATGCAGCGGATAAGCTCTTGACTGATATTTATGTGGATGACATCATGACTGGAACTGATGATGTTCCAGAAGCCCTCGCTCTACAACAAGAACTGTGCAAATTACTGAATGCTGGTGGATTTAATTTGCGGAAATGGGCCTCAAATTCAATGGATTTACTTCAATTAATACCACATGAGCTAAGGGAATCATCAGATTCTGTTGAACTTAATCAAGATAATTTTATAAAAGCATTAGGTTTATATTGGAAACCATATACTGATTGTTTTTCATTTATAGTTAACTTTGATACATCATCGGCTCCTACTAAGAGAAGCCTGTTGTCTGATGCTTCGAAACTCTTTGATCCACTAGGATGGCTGGCACCGACAACAATTATTGCTAAACTGTTATTCCAAAAATTATGGCTCGCTGGCATCAAATGGGACGATTTGCTCCCCGACAATATACGAATAGAGTGGATGGAGTATCGAAACTCACTTAAGTACTTAGAAGAGGTACAAATTCATAGATATATTGGTATTTCTAAACAAAGAAAATGTTCATTACACGGATTTGGTGATGCTTCACAAGTTGGATTTGCCGCAACCGTTTATTCAAGGACTATAATGGAAAATGGAGACATTATAATACAGTTATTACAAGCAAAAACAAAGGTTGCACCCCTTAAAACATTATCAATACCAAAGCTTGAATTATGTGCAGCACAGTTATTGGCAAAACTAATAAACAAAGTATCAGAATCACTCGAAGGATCCATAGATGAAGTAATTCTATGGAGTGACAGCACAACTGTGTTAGCCTGGATAAGAGCACAACCAATTCGCTGGACTGTTTATGTAGCAAATCGTGTAGCTGAAATTCAACGATTGACTTCAATAAGTCAGTGGCGTTACGTACCTACGAAGGATAACCCAGCTGACTGCGCAACAAAAGGTGTTATGCCGCGAGACCTAGTTAACCATGATCTATGGTGGCATGGTCCACTTTGGCTGAGAGATGTTCCTGCCTCTTGGCCGTCCGATATTGATCCAGCAGTAAACACAAACTTAGAGGAACGTAAATCCGTTCAAGTATCGAATCTTGTTTCGAAGTCATATCCAGATATATTGGTAAAATATTCTACATTGAGAAAAACACTCATCATTACCAGTTACCTGCTTCGATTTCATCATAACTGTCTCAAAAAGGAAGATCGCCGTATAGGGTTTATATCATTTCAAGAAATACAAATGGCAACTAATCATCTTATTCGAATAGCTCAACAGATAGATTTTTCTAGAGAAATCGAAGAGATATCCAATGGTTGCCTACAAAAGGGGCACGCTATTGCAAACCTGTGTCCTTTCTTGGACAAAACTGGAATTTTACGAGTTGGTGGCAGACTTAAACTTGCAGACATTCCGGCATCTATGAAACATCCAATTCTTTTATCAAATAAAAATCCACTTACCTTTCTAATCTTTTCAGATGCTCATGTTAGAACATTACATGGTGGCATTCAATTGATGTTGAACTTCGTTCGTTGTAAATACTGGGTACCAAATGCTCGACATATCGCACAAAACATCTTGAAACGCTGTTTAGTATGTTTTAAGTATACCGCCAAAACTGCTGAGCAACTTATGGGAAATTTGCCATCAATTCGACTTAAGCCAGCTCGACCATTTCTACATAGCGGTGTGGACTATGCAGGACCCATCGATGTTCGACAGTCTTCACTTCGAAATTCGAAAATTTCAAAGGGATATATATGTATATTCTTGTGTATGGTAACTAAAGCCATCCACTTAGAAGCCGTATCGAGCCTCTCCACTGAGGCTTTCATTGCTGCATTCCGAAGATTTGTCTCAAGAAGGGGTAAATGTAGTCAAATATATTCAGATTGCGGCACAAACTTTGTAGGTGCTGATACTGCTTTACAAAAAATGCATTCAAAAAATACTTCTGCGTTAACGAAGGATCTGAGAGAACTTTTGGTTGAAGAAGGTACTACCTGGAATTTTATTCCTCCTGCATCTCCCCATTTTGGTGGTTTATGGGAGGCAGGCGTGAAATCTACCAAGCATCATTTGAAAAGAATCATGCAGGACCATGTTTTAAACTATGAAGAACTAGCTACGCTTCTAGCTGAAATTGAAGCCTGTCTAAACTCACGACCACTAAGTCCACTTAACGAAGATGTTGAAAATTGCGATGCGCTCACACCCGCTCATTTTCTAATTGGTGAGCCTACAATCAACATACCAAATGAGGACCTCCTCGATCTTAAAACAACCGGCAACAATCGCTGGCGATTGATAGAACAGATGAAACAACATTTTTGGTCAAGATGGCGCTCAGAATACCTAAGTCGAATGCAATCGAGACCAAAATGGGCAACTATACGCACGAATGCAAGAATCGGAGATCTGGTTTTACTATACGATGAGAGATGTCCACCTGGAAAATGGCCTTTAGCACGCATTACAGAAGTTCATCCAGGCAAAGATAACTTGGTCCGCGTAGTTACCTTAAAATGCAATGGTAAATTTTTTAAACGACCAATCAGAAAAATTTGTTTTCTTCCGAATATAGATTCCCACGATTCCACTCGAGAAAGCGATGAAAGTAATGGCACATCGGCTGCGAGTCGAGGCGCAGCCAGTC